>PISX010002612.1:33429-155812 GCA_004024625.1 Mellivora capensis | reverse complement strand
CATATAGAAAAGGAGATCACATTGTGGTCCCCAGAGGTGGAGGGTGGGGAACGGTGGCCAAAAGATACAAACTTCCAGTTATAGGATGTATTTGAAAGATATATTAAGAGAGCAGAGCCTGGGGTACCTGGGTGGCTTAGTTGCTTAGGTGTCCAACTCTTGATTTTGGCTCCGGTTGTGATCTCAGGATTGTGGGACTGAATCTCTTGTTGGGTATGAAGCTTGCTTAAGATTTTCTCTCTCCCTCCATTAAAAGAAAAAAAAATACACACACACATATATATATATATACACATACATACACATATAATAGAAAAAGAGTAGATCCTGAGAGTTCTCATCATGAGGAAAAAACACATTTTTTTGATATCTATGTGAGATGATGGATGTTAACTAAACTTAGTGTGATCATTTCACAGCATATGTACATCAAGCCATTATCCTGCGCTCCTTAAATTTACACAATGCTATCAGTTATATCCCAATAAAACTGGAAAAATTTTTAAAAAAGAAACTATTTAAAAAACAAAACCATAGACATTACCCCGAGCCCAGGCCTATGCTGGGGATTGAGGTGGATAGAAAAGGTTTGAAGTTCTAAGCTTCTTGGGAGGCAAGATAAGGATACAAATAGCCAAGTTCTGTGAAACCCTCTGAGGACACTGCTTGGCATCCTGCTGCCGCCACTGGGTTAGCGGTTGTTTTTCAGTCATTTTTTAGTTCATGTTTTCAACATACTTGCTGGGGGTTGGGTAGGTACTGTGCAAGCCCCGCTTGCCCAGGAATGAGGAAGATAGAGCCAGAAGCTCACAGTCTTGCAGGGGAAATAAGGCATACATAAATAACTACACAAGAAAATGCAGAAAGTTGCATATTCTGAATTTCTGCTGATTCTACTTCCTTAAGAGGTCTTAAACTCTTTTCCTACTCATTCCCATTCCCATTTCTTTTCTCTTGTGGATGACTGCATAGACTTCCTCCCTGGACTTCCAGGCTCCAGTCCAGCTCCCAAATTGCCATCAGATGGTTTTGTCTAGGGGCACTTGGGTGGCTCAGTCAGTTAAGCGTCTGCCTTTGCTCAGGTCATGATCCCAGGGTCCTGGGATAGAGCCCTGCAGCAGGCTTCCTGCTCCCCCAGGAGGCTGCCTCTCTCTCTGCCTCTCTTTGTGTCTCTCATAAATAAATGAATAAAATCTTCTTAAAAAAACATGGATTTGTCTAAAATCTAGACATATACCTCCAAATCCTCTAGTTTCTACACAGGGTCATCCATGGAATGGCCTCTGCCTCCCCTTTCTAGCCAGACCGCTTGCTCCCAACCTGCCTCACCATCTCTGTGGTGTTGGTACCATGTGCCTTTGGTCTTTGTACTTGGTATTCTCTTTTCCAGACATTCTGTCCCAAATTGTTGTCCTAAAAGACTTTAAACCCAACTCATATACCAGATCATCTGGAAAAGCTTCCCTGGCCTCCTATACTTCATTCATTCATTCATTCCTTCATTCACTCATTCATTCAACAATGCTTCAGTGAGTGTCCACTATGTGCCAGGCATGGTGCCAGGAATATGAAAGTGAGTAAAACCAGTATGGTACATGATCTCATAGAACTTCAAGCCGAGTGGTAGAGAGAGACACACACACACATACACACATGAGACAAGTTTACAAATAAACGTAGGATCACAAATTGTATGAAGAGGATGAAAGCAGGGTGCTCTCAGAGAGGATAGCCAGGGCTCCACTCCCACAGTATTGTGCAGCCACAGGGCATCAGTCCTAACCTGGCGCCAGGCCTCTCACCCTAAGAGATGGTCTGACCAGAGGTAAAATGAGAACCATTTGGCTTGGCCCTGACCCCGTGAGTTGGGTTGGGTCAGTCGTCTCTGTTGTGACAATATAGTCCTTTACTCGATACCTTCTGGGAGGTTCTGCTCAGTTCACAGTAATCTTCCTGTATTGCCCTCCTCATCCTTGGCCAGGTACCCCTGTAGCTGTGTCTGTACCATGTGACCAGCCCTCTTTGGTCATGATTGGATATATCACAATGGATACCTGACCCAAATTTGGTGAGTTAGATTCTTTCTCTTCAGATTCTGAGACCCAAAGATTCTAGTAAAGGCTGGGATTTTCTCTAGAGTGGAATATATGGGGACTTGGGAGGAAGGGGTACCCATTTCCTCTTGCCTTGTGAACGAAGAAACAAATTTGCTGAAGAGAACAGAAATGAGACACGGAGCAAGGTCTTTCTTAAGGTTTGGTGCTGTTTGTGTCCTTGAGTTCTGGGAAACAATCCCATGTTCCTTTAAACAATTCCCCTTTGCTGTCTAGGCTTAGCTAATGTTGGTTTCTATTTCTTGCAGCTTAAGAATTCTAGCTATACAGATTCCAAACAGCTGATCATCAGTGTGGGCAAGTAGAAGAAAAATCAGTCGCCTCAGCGAAGACTTGGATGGAACTACTCGGCACACGTCAGTCCATGGGGTCAGGTGTTCAAGACTGGAAGCTTCTTGGCTGACCTTGAAACGTTTCATGGGTAGTTGCAACATCTGGTGCACCCCAAGAATACTCCCAAAATGAAATTGCCCAGAGAGCTGTCGACAAACGCACTGGTAACTGGTCTACCCAGTTCTAATGGTTGGTTGGCACCTGTGTATACAGGCCCTGTGTTTACCTCGGTGGAGCCTTTGGTCTGTTGGGAGTAGTTGTTAACTCTGCACAGCATATGGTCTGGTTCTGATCCCTGCAGGGATATTGATATTCTGTAGATGCACGATTTTCCAGGTCAGATTTGTTTTTTTCCTTCTTCTTTCGTCTTGAGAAACCAAAATTTTTTCCCATTATGTATCACATAGAGAATGTTTTGTTTTGTTTTGTTTTCTGATTGGATTTTTAACCAATTTTTATGAGTAAAATTAGCTGCCTTTGACTTCTGGGATTTACTCTCCTCTTGGGTGAATTTTATCTAATTGGTGGCAAAATCAGTCTTCTAAAAATCACGCTTCCTTCCACAATCCTAGAAAAATAAATGAAAAAAGAGGCCCTACTTAAGTGGCCTTATTATTTCTCTTGATTTGCACAGCCTTAGCCTCTCGCTTTTGTCCATACAAACCGTAACACAGAGGTCACAAAAATCCCTTGACTTATTTAAATGTGGTAATAGCATCGTTGATGCAAACATGGGGTTAACCCAAATATTTCATAGTTTGGAGATTTTCAACTAATAAGAGGAATCAAGGACTATATTTGGGGAGAGATTAAGGTCACTGGCCCTCATTTGAGTTGATTGGTCTCTTGAAATGAGATGCTAATTGTGAAATTGATAGGCAGATTTCCATTTGATTTTACCCCCAATAGTTTATGTTTATAATTAAAATAATAAAAATGGAAAATGTCCAGTTCAATCAGCATAATCTCCCATCTATTCTCAAGCAATGTAACTGAAGTGAGATGCATTTGTGTGTGTAAGTCACAGATTCCTTTTCCTTTGCCTCTGCTGGCTGGAGGGAAGGGGAGGAATAAATTGCTTGTAGTCTAGATATGTTGACATCTCCTCAGAAACTAGAGAAGACCAACTACAATGTCAGAATAAAAAGAAAAACCGAAAAGAATTAGGGCCACTTTTATATAAATAACAGAAGATTCTTGTTTGCAATTAAGGTTGTTAGTTGATTCATTCAAGCAATATTTACCTGGGTACGTACTCTGCTCCAGGCACTAGGGATGGGGAGATAAATATGAAAGTTGGATCCCAGGTCTTATCAGGAAGGTTTTTAAGCAGAGGAGTGGGTGATTTGATGTTGTTTTGGCTGGATGATCGCCCTGGCTGCCCTGTGAAAATGCACTGGGAGGAATGCCAGTGGAAGCAAGAAGACTAGTTAGAAGATTCTTGTAGTGGTCCAGGTGGGAGATGACAGTGGTTTAGAACTGGTGGTGGTGACAGGGGTGAAAGCTAGAAGTGACGCATTTAGAATATGTTTTGGAAGATGAGTGGAAAGGACTTGCTGATAGATAAGGTATGAGGGTTGAAGAACAGAGGGGAATAGACTTTTCCCCCTCAAATGTATGCTGGTGCCATATGGCAGGTGAGAAGACTGAGGGGGGTATCTAGGAGTTCCATTTTGGATATGTTGGTTGTGAGATGAATCCAAATTGACTGACAGGTTACTAGTTACCTGGGTTCCAGAGGTCTTGCTCCAGTGAGGAGGGAGGCAGAGTCTTCAGGGCTATGCGAGTGCTAGAAAATATTTGCATGACATTTGCATGGCCAAAATATTTGGCCAACTGGTACATTGGGCAGCACCTGAAAAAAGGAATTCAATAAAGAAGAAAAAAAGGTGAATGAACCCAAAGACAGAAGGGAGCTGGGGAGGTGGGAAGAGAGACAGATACTTTGCAGTATAGAAGGAGGGGTTTAGGGAAGAGTAGACTCCATTGAAGCCAAAGTGAAGAGTATGACAAAATGCATGTGTGTCCTTGCTCTGCTTTTGTAGTGGGAAGAGCCCTGATTTAGGTGTCAGACAGATCTGTGTTCTTTTTTATTTATTTATTTGACAGAGATCACAAGTAGGCAGAGAGGCAGACAGAGAAAGAGAAAGGGAAGCAGTCTCCCTGCTGAGCAGAGAGCCCGATGTGGGGCTCTATCCCAGGACCCTGGGATCATGACCTGAGCCAAAGGCAGAGGCTTTAACCCACTGAGCCACCCAGGCACCCCCAGATCTGTGTTCTAATCCAATTGCTATCACCTACAAGCTATATGTTTAGGCCAGTTCCTGGACCTCTCTGCTGAACATACTTTGAAACATTGAAACTTTGAAACAAACATACTTTGAAAAATTTCTGTCTCCCCCAAACATTGAAGTCATTAGGTAAAAACTAATTTGTTTCCCCCATCTTGTGTTGAGCAAAGATATATCAGGCTGCAGCCTGAAATGTCAGGTCAACTTGAGAGAGTGTGGCCACAGGAACTGAAATAATTGCAGCCAAGACAAAGGCAGTTTTCTTTAGGCATAGGTCTTATCTTGCATGAATGGGTCATTTAAGTTGTGATTTTTAAAACCTTGAGACAGGCTTTTGTACCCTTCTGGTTGTTGTCTGAGATGCTAGGAGAGGAACCAAGGGGCTATTTTCCAAGAGTATCCCAGGTGATAAGCTCAGGAATGTCCAATAGCCTTAACTACTTCTGTGACTGAGAGGAGATCAAAGGAAATGGAGGTACATTCCCAAGAATTAAAAGACCTTCATAGCAAAAGCAGCAAAAGCAAAAATAAACAAGTGGGACTACATCAAACTAAAAAGCTTCTGCACCCGAAAGGAAACCATCAGCAAAATGAAAGGGTGACCTACACAATGGGAGAAAATATTTGCAAATCCTATATCTGATAAGGAGTTAATATAAAAAATATATAAAGAACTCGTATAACTCAAAAGCAAAAAACCCAATCTGATTAAAAAATAGGCAGAGGAACAGAATAGACATTTTTCCAAAGAAGATGTACAAATGGTCAATGGGTGCACAAAAAGGTGCTCAACATCACCAATCATCAGAGAAATGCAGATCAAAACCACAATGAGATATTGCCTCCCACCTGTCCAAATGGCTGTCATCAAAAAGACAAGAGAGAACAAGTATTGGTGAGGTTATGGGGAAAAGGGAACCCTCGTGCACTGTTGGTGTGAGTGTAAATGGGTATAGCCATTGTGGAAAAGAGTAGGGAGGCTCCTCAAAGAAATTAAAAATAGAACTACCATATGATCTAACAATACCACTTCTGGGTGTATATCCAGGAAATGAAAACAGGATCTTGAAGGGATATCTGTACTCCCATACTGGTTACACTTTATTCCCAACAGCCAAGATATGGAAACAACCCAAGTGTCCATCAACAGATGGATGGATAAAGAAGATACAGTATATATATATACAATGAAATATTATTCGGCCATGAGAAAGAAGGACATCTTCCAGAAATCTTCTGGAAATCTTGCCATTTATGACAGCACTGAGGGACCTTGAGGGCCTTATGCTAAGTGAAAATAAGCCATGCAGAGAAAGACAAATATTGCATGGTGTCACGTACATGTGGAATCTAAAAAAAAAAAAAAAAAAAGGCAAACTCACAGAATGTGAGTAGAAAAGTGGTTGCCAGGGGGTTGGGGGAAATTGGTAAAGTGGTACAAACTTTCAGCTCTAAGATGAATAAAGTCTGAGGAACTAATGTAAAACATGGTGACTAAAGTCGATCATGCAGTATTGCATAACTGAAATTTGCTAAGAGAGCAGAACTTAAATGTTCCCACACACACACAAAAGATAAGTCTGTGAGGTGATGGATGTGTTAATTAACTAGACGGGGGGATTCCTTTCACAATGCATATGTGTATCAAGTTACCATAATGTACACTTAAATATCTTGCAATTTTATGTCAATTACACCTTAATAAAGCTGAAATTGAAAAAAAGGACTTTCATATTTTAGAAAGAGGTATGCAGTGCTTCCCCTGTCTACATTCTAGGAGTGCCTTCAGCAAAGAGTATTGATGTATTCTTCATCTCTATCAATTTTCACATCCCATTAGTAATGAGAAGAGACTTTCCATTGTGGGAATGCTCTGGGATTCTGTCTGTGTGATATCACGGCATCTCATCTTCATTCTAAATCTAGCTGTTTGGTTTACATGATGCCAATTAATTCTTTTTTTTTTAAATTTTTATTTACTTAGAGAGAGAGAGAGAGAGAGAGAGAGACAGTATGAAGAGGGGAGAGGGTCAGAAGGAGAAGTAGACTCCCTGCTGAGCAGGGAGCCCGATGTGGGACTCGATCCTGGATCTCTGATACCATGACCTGAGCCGAAGGCAGTCGCTTAGCCACCTGAGCCACCCAGGTGTCCGCCAATTAATTCTTCATACTTTTTCATCACTGGGTTTTCTGGTTTGATGGCTTGTGCATGGACACTGGCCATGAGAGGTTAGCCATGTTTCCCTAAGTGTATATTACAAACCAGTACTTCTCAAACTTAACTGTGCACACAAACCACCGGGGCATCTTGTGAAAATGCAGACTGGTTCAGCAGGTCTAGGTGGGGTCTGAGGTTTTGCATTTTTGGTTAGCTCCCTGGTGATGCCCGAGCTTGCTGGTATGGAGATCACACTCACACCTGAGTAGCAAAATTATAGCATTCTGGTCTGTTAGTGGAACCCAAGTCGCTGGATTAAAAAAAAGGCGGGGGGAGGGGAGGTTTATGACAAATAGGTTTGGGGAAGATTGTATATATTATCTCCTCTTGGAGATTTAAAATGCACCTTACTCACATCTTCTTAAAGTCTCCGAGAAGCCCTGCAGTTACAAAGAAACTATTTGTTTTACTCAATGTCAGACTCATTTGATCATGAAAACGCTTTTCAAGGAAAACCATCAACATTCAGTAGAAATAGTGTTCTTCGTATCAGATTTTGGAGAACAATTTGAGGCACCAAAGATAATCATGTTGATTGCAAACAGTCACTAGGCAGTCCCCTGGGAAAATGCCACAGTGTGTGATAATTAAGAACATGGGCGCTGAAGCTGGGTCGAAGCCTGCTGTCGAATCGTCTCTTCACTTAGAGCTGTGCGACTGTGGGTCATTTAGTCAACTGCTCGGAGCCTCAGTTTTCTAACGTATAAAACGGGGATAAGAGAAGATCCCGAAAATGGCAGTTGATGTCATAGTTGCCTTGGCTGGCAAAGCAGATGATGTTGAGCATATTGGCTAGAGTGAGAAGTGCTCAGGCTGGAGGAAACCCAGGAGAACAGTAATACAGAAACGGATGGGAGTTTGAGCCCCAAGGGCCCTTGGAGACTGTCTGATGCCAAAACTTCCCTTTGTGGGTAGGGAACCTGGTCACACAATGGCAGGAGTTCACTAGGGTTCAGCAGCAGAGAGCAGACCAGGACCCAGAATTCTGGCCTGAACCCACTGTACCGGCATACCATCAGGTCACCCAAGGAACGCCTTCAGGTTTCCTCGCGAGCAGCCCTCTTTTTTCCAACATAGCATTGGAAGCTGTGGCATGGAGAGGGGAAAAGAAATAAAGATTTTGCATGTTGGCACCTTTTCCCCTGAGGGTCCAGGCGAGGGCCCTCCACGCTGCCAGGTTAGAATCCTCAGTTTACCTGGGTGCTTGTGGAAGTGGTGGTGACCTTCCCAGACAGGCAGTGCCCGGGGTAGGGGTGGGGGTTGTCTGGAGGACTTGGTGCAGCCTGAGAGGACCCTGGAGAGTGTGGGCTGATTTTGGAGAGACCATGGGGTCCCCTGGCCCACAGGACACTTTCCTGAGGTGAAAGCTGCTGGGTTTGGGAGCCAGGGGCGTGTGGAACGAGCTGCCAGCTCCCCAGCCCTACCCTGTGGCTGTGGGTCCCAGGGCATGTGGCTTACTGCCTCTGTGCACTGGCCAAAGGGTCAAGAAGTAAACCAACACCCTGTTTTGCAGTTCCTGAAGGTCTATCCTTCTGAAATCCATTTTGACTTCAAAATATCCCTGGAAGGTGCCTCGAATTTTAGCATTCCTAATCGGGGGTCCCCCAGTCAGGAAGCAGCAGCCCATAATGTCCAATTTGCTGCCAGCGATGAGGCAGGGCCTTGATGCCCAAGTCCTCCTGCACCTCTGTCGCCAGCCCCAGCCCTTGTCTTCACAAAGTCCTCTCTGAACAGCCCACCTGTTTATCTGGCCTAACGGCTGAGGGGTGTGACCTAACCGGTTTCCTGAAAACCCTTTCTTCATTACCTCTCTCACTTCGTGTGTATAGGCTGGGCAGAGTCCTGGGAGCGTGGGTGAGCTACTAGGGTGGGTGGATAAAAGGACAGACTGATGTGGGAAACAAGTCAAAAGAAAAATTAAATGTCTTTACTATGTACAGCCCACTGACACGTCCTTGGAACAGGCAGAGTGGCCTTCCTCTAGAAACTCAGCTGCCTCCATGCTGACACTTGGCTGAGGGCAAAAGGCAATCTTAGCCCAACCCACCATGATCCTGTAAGTCTACTTTAACATATAAAAATTCCTTTGGAAACTTCCTTTCTCTCTACCCCCCAAGATACATGTTGGCAGTCATCCCCCCAGCATATGACCCACCGATATACAGCTGAAGGGCCTCATGACTAAGGCTTTATTGGACAGTAATAAATGACCCTTTCCCAACAATAACTCCCTCAAGGTCCTGGAAACCTTGCTTCCAAATTCCTTAGAGACTTACGCTATCCCTAACTCCCTCCCAACTTGAAAGTATATAATGAGCCACTCTCATGACCCTGATGCAGCTCTTTCTGTCCAGAGGTCCTGTCCCTGTGCTTTACTAAAATCACCTTTTTGCACCAAAGACATCTCAAGAATTCTTTTTTGGCCGTTGGCTTCGAACCTTAACATTTTCCCTACGTCACAGACCATCCAGGACAAAAAAACCCTCACCAACATCCAAATCACATAATGCTAACATGGTAGAGGAGCTTACAAAGTTAGTTCACCTCCATTTTCTGATTTCTTCCATCTGCTAGCCTCATGAGTGCACTGGGCAGGCTTTGCAATTCCCCTTCTCACAGATGAAGGAACTCAGGCTTAGAGCGGGCACGATGGGTCAAGACTGCAGGGGATCCAGGACAGAACCAAGGCTCTGGGCTGGTCCAAGCCACCCCAGGAACCACATACCAGAGGCCACCACTTGCTTGACTGAGCTCCTCTGCTGCTGCCATGTCCAGGAAAATCTGTGTCCCCTATACAGCTGTGAGCACCACTCTTCCCAGAACTGCCCTTTGCACTGTGCCAAAGGAGAGAAAGTGTGGGTTTGTAGGAAGCTTCTTGCAATAGCCCAAGACTCAGCCTGGCCCACAGTCAGCCCGAGAGAGTGTGTGTGTGTGTGTGTGTGTGTGTGTATGTGTGTTTGAGCGCGCACGGGTGCATGGGTAGGGGTGGGCAGGCCAGGGCAGAAAGAACCCCGGGCTGCATGCCCAGTCCCTGAGATTTCCCAGGAGGGAAGCCGGCGTCCAGGCAGAAAGCCAGGAGTGTCCCTCATTGCTCCAGCAAATGCGTCCTGGAGGAGCCATCCATCCCTCGTCCCCGCTTCTGATGGTCAGTGCGGGGGGCAACGGAAAGGGGCCAGGCTGTGCCCCCCAAGGACTCCCACCAAATCCAGGAGGAAGGAATCCGCGTATTTGTCTTATTTCCTGTGCACCATTTTGACTTATTTTCCCGGTCCAGAGAAAGAGCTGCCGCGTAAACTAAGGCTCCGTACTAGGGGGCCCGTTGGCTCCTAGGAGTCTGTAATTGGGGCATTGAAAGGATACAAAAAAAAAAAAAAAAAAAAAAAAAAAAAAAAAAAAAAAAAAAAAAAAAAAAAAAAAAAGCCCACAGAGGAGTGGATGATCTTTTATACTTAAAGTTCCCCCCTCTATAAAAGCGACATATTACAAACCTCTTTCTCCTCTCGAACATTTCTTGCTAAGTGCATTCTGATGCCACATTGAAACGCAAAATAGCTGGAATCAAGCAGGCACCGAAGGCTATTTATATGCTAATCTCTATTTCCCAAGCTGAAGCAGGAACCTGCAACCGGGTGCCGCTTCTAATGATGGCTCGGCTTTAACCTCTCTGGAAGAAAGAAAAGTATTTTCCTTAAGAAAACAACTCCGTTTCTTTAAGATGAAATGTAATTATCTATTATCAGATGTCCCTTAAAATGCAAGGCCTATTAAAGCTGCTAAAAATATTGAAGCCCTAATTTCACCATAATAGCATTTTAATTTCAGCAAATCACGGCTCTATTGTTACAGGACATTTTGTGGTAGGAACGTGGTAAGAGGTCCATCTTAGCTTTCTTCTTAACATTTTCCTTTCTTTGAGAAGTACAATTAAATCATTGCAATCATCTAACCTTGCTCGACACAAAATTTTACTTATCAAGCGCGAAAACAATGGTCATTAGCATTTAAAAGAATTTGTTTTAAAAGTAGCTAAAGTTTAATTGCTTTAAATATTCTTGTTGGAATGTGCAGCCGCTGTTGGTTCAACGTTCATATTAAAGAGAGACGGTGTTTAATTGATCGCTGAATTTCATTGAAAAATATTTACTTTCTTTCCGGGCAAAGTACGAAGGAGACGTTTTGATGGACCCTGGAGGAGGCATGGTTTGGGGGAAAACGATGGAGTATGGGGAGTCGCTGGCAGAGTGACCCCGCTGGGTGCTCACCTGTGGTGTGCAGGCGTTCTTGGAACTCTTCCTCTGTAAGTTTCTAAAGTGAACACCCCTCCTCCCCCGCCCAGTCTTGCTCTTAATAGACGATAGCAGGAAGCATCTCTCTTCCAGGGCAGAATCCTTGAACTTGTATTCTTGTTTTTCCGAGACGCTGTGGGTGATGAAGACATTAGAGAGGGGGAACTTGATGTCTGAGAACGAACCTGTCTCCTCTGAGCCTTTTCACCTTGGGGTCCGGAGCAGGGCTGGGGTACGGGGCGGGGATGGGGGGGGCGCAAGGGGAGGCACTCTGTGCCGTGTCTTCTGCCCACACCTGTTGGTGAGAGCAAACTCTTTCACAAATCCAGATCAATCCCCATCTCCCTGTCTTCTTATTTAAGAGATTTTAGGCTTTTTAATGGAGCTGTCACCACTGAATTTCACCAGTTTTGCAGAATTTCTGAGTTCCTGGGGGAGGCTCTGGCAGGCAGGAAGAGCCATGAGGAATGGGGTGGTGGGGGGAGTGGGAGTGGTGGGAGGAGAGTCAGTTCAACAGACTACTGACTGAGGTTGGCAAAAAAGGCGTCATTGGGATGCTTGAAATCAGTGTTTATTGAGCACGTACTGTGTGCCTGGCACTGAGGGCCGAGGTCTTCGTTTGCGTCATTCCCCTCAGTCTTCGCAATAACCCCTGATGGACACTATTATCCCCATTTTCCATGTGTGGCCTCTGAGGCTCGTGGAGATTAATTTATGCAGCCAGTGGGAAGCAGAACCCCAAATCCATCTGGGATCCATCTGCCAACAACTTCCATGCTAAGCAGTCTACTTCTATTAGTTTCTGTCCTTCTTCATGGTCTTAACTCGGGCCTCCCGCTGGGACCCAGGTCACACTAAAGGATAGGTCCCCTGACTCCATTCTACTTCCTTTCTGCCCCCTTGTCCTCGGGACCCTCTGGGCCCGTGTACACATGGAATTTGAAAAGTCTCCATTTTTCTTTTCCCTTTGGGTCTCAGTGAGCTACCTGGGAAGTGAGGAACTTGGCTGACCAGGTCTTCAAGAGCTCGGCTAGCTCTAAATTTCTGTGGACTCAATTCTGGCCCACAAATGTACAGACTACCTAATCTAGGCCAGGCCAGGGGTGTGCAGAAAAGGGTAACATGAGGTCCCTGAATTCTAGGTGAATGTTCTGGACAGACAGCTCAGTGGGACTGACCAGCTGCCTTCTAATGTCCCAGGGCTGGACAATGGCAACAGTGTCCGGAACTGCACAGGTTAGGTCCTTCAGGATCCCAGGGGGATCTGGGATTTTGCTTGGTGTTCACCTTTACTTGCTGGACCAATTCCTGCTTCTCTTTCTACATCCAACTCAAGAGTCACCTCTCCTGGGGAGACTCTTCTGTCCCTTTTCAAACCAGGATGCCTATGGGTCTTCCAGAATTTCTTTTATTTTTTTAAAAATATTTTATTTATTTATTTGCAGAATTTCTGTTGTACGGCGTCTCATTTTGCAACAGAAACGTAAGGACGTAACCCAGGTTGAATACCTGTTCCCACCACGTGCCAATGGATGCTCTCAGGTAAGTCCCTTAACCTCACAGATCCTGATTTCTTATCCCTACAGTGGGATCCTTAGTGTCCACCTCGCCCTCTGGTTGTGTGAGTGCCAAGTGAGATTTGTAGAAAGCTCCTAGAGCAGCGTCTGGCCCGTGCGAGGTTTAATGAGCATTCCTTACTATTAATGTAATAAAGATACTTAGTCATGGTTGTGTGCTACAGCTGGGCCCTGTGCTCTGCCAGCTCGGGCATCACAAGACTGTTGGCTTTTATATCTCTGTGGCTCACACAGAGACTGCTGCCTATGGGCAAACATGGTGGAAAATGGGCCAGAGCTGGTGCTCAAATCCATGCCACGCCACTTAACCTGCTGTGTGACCTTGAGTAAGTTCTGTAACTTCTCTGGCCTTCGTTTTTATTTATTTTTTAAAAGATTTTATTTATTTATTTGACAGACAGAGACCACAAGTAGGCAGAGAGGCAGGCAGAGAGAGAGGAGGAAGCAGGCTCCCTGCCGAGCAGAGAGCCCATGCGGGGCTCGATCCCAGGACCCTGGGACCATGACCCGAGCCGAAGGCAGAGGCCTTAACCCACTGAGCCACGCAGGCGCCCCTGGCCTTCTTTTTTAAATGGAGATACTTACCATGGCCTCTTTGTGTGGATGAAATTAGGTCACACCCGTGAAGTTCAGTCCTTGCTCAGTGCAGTTTTAAGAGCCCAACCCATGGGGCACCTGGGTGGCTCAGATGGTTGAGCCTCTGTCTTCGGCTCAGGTCGTGGTCTCGGGGTCCTGGGATCAAGTCCTGTGTCGGGCTCTCTGCTCGGTGGGGAGCCTGCTTCCCCCTCTCTCTCTGCCTGCCGCTCTGCCTGTTTGTGATCTGTGTCAAATAAATAAATAAAAACCTTTAAGAAAGAGCCTAACCCACGGTACCCATTAGGTGAACAGGTGCTCGTTAATCATTGACATCTGTATATTCCGCTTTCCCATTCTTATCTCATTTAATCACAACAGTTCTGGGAGGGGCCTCTGTTATCAGCTCGGCTTCTTCAAGATCCCACAGCTGGTTAGGGGCAGGTCCCTTGACCTCACAGCCCCTCACGCTCAGTTGGCCACCCCCAACACCCCGTCGCAGGAAGTCAGATGGACGAGGGAATGGTTCTCAAACAGGCCAAATCATCTCCCATTAAAGTCAGGTGGCGCTTGGACGCGTTAGGAATTCTAGCTAAATTGGTTTCCTAATGGCGGGTCCTGAAACGACGCCTCCCACGAGAAACTGCACTTGGCTTTTTATACTCTTCGGGGCTGTTATACATATGATTATATTTGAAATAGCAGATTTCAAGTTGAAGTCCCCTTTTGTCCACTCTGGAATTCAGATTTATTTCTAAGAGACCAGGGCAATTTTCTTATCTTTGTTACAAATTACTACAGCCCGGGTTAATCTCATGCAGCAATAAAGCTGTTCGCCCAGGAAGCTGCTGGTGGTGTCAGAGCTGATGGGTGGCTCTGTCCAGGACACTGAAGAAACTTGGTTCTCCTGCAGCAAACTCCACCGATGTGCTCGCCCGCCCAGATAGACGGTAGTGGTCAGACGCTCTCACCTGGGTCAGGGCATCGGGCCCTTTGAACCTAAGAGGTCTGAGGCACACCAGGCTGCCCCTCTCCTTCATAAAGAAGGCATTCCTGTCTGAAGCTTTCTGAGCATGGTCAGGTGACTCCAGGAGAAGCCAGAACAGGGAGTGGGTACAGGCAGGGTCACCTCCAGGGACAAGGGAGTGAGTGGGCTGGTCTCAGAAGCAGAGAAGAGTAGGGGTACGCAGGAAGGAGCAGAGGGCATGTGTTTCATTCTTTCTACAATTGCGCTAGTTTTAAAAACCTACCACACACCATTGATTAGAAAATGCACTATTGACTTAGTAAGAACCATTTTTGGAGGCATGAGGGGAATAAATACACCCACTTTCAATGTGCGTATTGATTTCAAGACCCAGCGTTGAAGGCATTCTGGAGGGTTTGAGATCTGAAGGACAGTAAGAGACGGTTGTTGTTTGCATGTGTGTGTGTGTGCATGGGTGGGTGTGGGCATGTACACACGCATGCACACGTGAATGTGTTTATATGAGTGTGTGTGGTATTTCTGAGCAGTGGGGGACATTTGGAAGAAAGCATTCAGGCAGAGAGAGTAGAAGCCCGAAGCCCTTGAGACAAGGGGCTTGCTGAAGAAGCTAGAAGAAGGTCAGTGTGATTTTGGGGGAGGACGTTGGGGGAAGCCGAAGCTGGGGATCAGCTGGCACATCTTGTGAACCCAAGTGGGCTGAAGGGTTTAGATGTTCTTCTGAGGACCGCAGAGAGCCACTGAAGAGGTTAGGATGGATATATTCTCTATGTGGGGCCTGTGGGAGGGAAAGCAACTGCAACTTGCAAGACTGTTGGGTCATGGAGAAGCTAGCACTGGAGAGGACACACACACTGGGGGCTGTCCCCACCGAGGACAGGCCCTGGCTTAGTGGGCATCAGGAGGTGCCTCAATAGAGCACTGAAATGATGGCTCTAGAATTTTGGAGCTAGCAGACTTGTCTCAATTGTGTAAATCAGAATTAACCTCCTCTGAGCACTCATCCCTCTAGGTTGGCAAGATCAAGTCTTCAGTTGGGTTTCTGTTCCTTTCCTTCCTGCCACTGCTGAGTAGTACAAATGTTGAAGGGGTTCTCACCCAGTCCTCTCTGGTCCTCAGTCCCCTCTGGTCATGGTGGATTAGCTTCCTGTTCAAGCCTGCTCGGAGTTTAGAAGGTGGGGTGCTCCTCAGCCCTTCTGCTACTCTTGGTCCCAGGGGTCTTTTCATGTGGGTCCAAAGGCCACGGATCTTAGTGTTCAGTTACTTTACCTCTTTTCCCTCTGCCACCTTGTCACAGCGACTCTCCAGCCTGGAGAGTCCTGTACCCATTGGTCTGTGTCCCACTTGGAAACCTCTGAGAAACTTATCCTTTCTCTTCTTCCTTCTCCTAATGGCCTCGTGGCTTCCATTCCTTATATTCTTTTTTTAAAAAAATATTTTATTTATTTATTTGACAGACAGAGATCACAAGCAGGCAAAGAGGCAGGCATAGAGAGAAAGGAAGAAGCAGGCTCCCTGCTGAGCAGAGAGACCCACGTGGGGCTCTATCCCAGAACCCTGGGATCATGACCTGAGCTGAAGGCAGAGGCTTTAACCCACTGAGCCACCCAGGTGCCCCCATTCCTTATATTCTAAGTATTCTCCTCTTTCCGTTCTCCACTCGTCCCAGTCTGAGAAAATTCAGGCAGGAGTAGGCTGTCTTTCCCTACCTAGGAATTTCAGCTTTTGTCTCTTTAACACCAAAGCCCTGCAGGTAAGGGCAAGGGAACACAAAACCCTAGCACTCCTTTCAACCCAACCTTACTTTAAAACTTAAGAAACTGTTAGAGTTGTGGTTTAGCTGATAGAGTCCTTTGCTATAGAATGGGCTGAGTAAGCAAGAGATGGCCATGTCAATTTTCCACCCATAAATTCATCCACCCATCTGTCTGCTGCTTTCGAGCAGGAGTAAATAGTTTTTAAGGATGCCATTTCTTTGACAACTGCCCACTTCTGAGGATGGGGTACTACAGCCTTGTTCCTCTGCTAGGCTCTGTCCATTATCCATGATGTCCAAGACCAATGCAGTATAAGGAGAAAATGAGAAGAAGACAGAGGTGAGTTGGAAGAGGAGGAAGAGGAGGAAAGAGTGCCCCATAAATGTTAGATAGTGTGAGTACTGTCAGATCAGAGGTGGCTATCTGACATAAGCTGGGTCAATCTGATTCTCTTTCCTCTTTTTGAAGTTTGGAATCATGACTGGAGTTAAGTCTGGATCGCTCAAAGCTGATGTCTTGAACTGAGACGAAGTAAGTCTGTTCTGGGCTTTGAGTGAGGAGAAGCTGGTCTACTGGGAAGAGGAGAAGTGGACATCTGGAAAGGATGTAAGTGCCTGGTGCATCTGAGAAAGGGAGAGGGAGAAAGAAGGAAATGAGAAGAAGATAGAGGTGAGTTGGAAGAGGAGGAAGAGGAGGAAAGAGAGGATGAAGGGCAGAGGGAAGAGGAGAGAGGTTTAAAGATGCTTAAGTGCTTAGGTCCCTAGTCCCAGACTTGCTAGCGATGGTCAGTGTTCTCCCTGTGTCCAGGTCAATCCCCACTTGCTTGATTGCCTTTTGTTTCCGTTACTTTGGAGTGGGTGTCTGGATGGGAATGAGAGAAACAAAGGCAAAGACTAGCAGGTCACATTCCTGCCCTTGAAGAATTTCCCATTGCTATAGACTGAGTGTTTGTGTCCTCCCCAACTCATATGTTGAGACCCAATTCCCAGTGTGATGGTGTTAAGAGGTGAAGTCTTCTGGAGGAGATTAGATCCTGGGTGGAACCTTCTTGTATGGGATTAGTACCCTTATGAAAGAGGCCCCACAGAGCTTCCTTGCCCCTTCCTCCAGTCCTCCATGTGAAGACACAGCCAGAAGATGGTCATCTAACTAGGAATGTGCTAGTGCCTTGATCTGGGCTTTTCCCAGCCTTCAGAACTGTGAGGAAGTTTGTTTCCTCAATCACACAATCTATGCTATTTTTGTTATAGGAGCCCGGATGGACTAAGTGAGGACAGGAGATAGGACATGGTTGTAGTGAACTGGAAAACGAGTATGGATGGGGCTGTTAGATATGGCGAGGAAAGGATGCACTAGCACTGAGGAGAAAGTGAGCAGGATGGCAGAGGGCTTCATGGAGAAGGTGACAGTGGCTTTAGGTCTTGGAGAATGGATTTTTCCAAAACTTCTTTTGTGGAGCTATGGCTACTGCTTCTAGCCATCATCGTCCACTGGGGCTATGGACAGAAGACACAGCTAGAGCATGAGAAAACAGCTCTCATAGTACACTTCCTTTCCCAGTGTGTCAGGGCTTTCTAATCTGGCAAGCTACCACTCACAGCTCTGGGGTTCCGGAGAGGATGGGCTTATTTATTGGCATCCTTTGATCTCAAGGAGTATTACAAAGTGGCTCTAAGAGAGAAGATTTGTAACTTAAGCATCCCCCTTCCCTACACCAGCTATGTTGGGTAGTAACCTCACTGAAAAGGCTGAGGGACCCAGTAGGGAGCTCCATGAGGCAGGCTCTTCCTGGAATCAGATCAGCTGCTCTGTGGGGGTCAGATCTACAGCCCATGAACAGAGTGGGACTAGTTGCTATTCCCCACATCCACTCTGGGTGAAATTCCTCCCTTGCAGGCCTTTGCTTGTTCTCTTCCCCCTACCTGGAGTGTCCTTCCCTATGTACCCCCACCCACGCCACCCATGGGAACCCTACACATTCCTCAATGCCCATCTCCCTTTGTGCCTTTTCCATGATGTTCTCTTCATTCCCCATCTTCCTAGATGAGGTGTGGCTCTCCCCTGTGTTCCTCCCTACCTCCCTACCATTGATGCAGCATCGTCAAAGCATATTCTGAGCTTAGGTGTAACACTACACAGTTGTTTTCTTCTTTGTTTGACTCCCACCAGAGTGGGATCCCTTCAAGTACAAGACCTATGGTTTATTCATTCTTGCATCTCCAGAACCTCCATAAATGTTTATTGACTGTATAATCAGACTTTTTAGTGCTTTAAAGTTATTGATAAACTACAACCAGAAACATATGGTGCTAATCATATGCCAGGAAATGGACTGAGATCAATCATTTCATGTCATCCTGATGCCAACCCTGTAGGTAGGTGGCACCATCATCACCACTTTGCAGCTGAGAAGAGCAGACTGGAAAGAATTAAGGCAGGGCATACAGCTAGTGGAATGGCAGCATTATATTTTCAGCCCCAGACTATTTGCGGCCAAAGCTCTTAACTCTTGAAAATGACAAGATGCTGCCACCCTTTGGTAGTACAGCCCTGTCCCCAAAGCTAATTAAAACAACAAAGAGGCACCACTTTTATTAACCTGTTAAGTGAGGATAAAAAGGTAATGTCCGGGTAAACCGTGTTGCAGTGGGCACAATAGTCTCCCATGCTTGTGACATTAATTCTGAGTCAAACATGGGTCATTTCCTTTGACCCACATATTGCATTTCTGTGGAAAAGTTATCCTAAGGGGCACCTGGGTGGCTCAGTTGGTTGAGCATCTGATGCTTGACCTAAGCCCATGTCTTGATCTCAGGATCGTGAGTTCAAGACCCATGTTGGGCTCCATGCTGGATGTGGAGCCTACTTTAAAAAAATGATACACATAAAAAAAAAAAAAAAAAAGAAAACTCATCTTAAGGAAATAATCCCAAAGACTAGGAAGGAAAACAATAAATACAAAGATGTTCATTGCATCATTGCTAAGTATAGTGATATGCTCATCAGTAGAATAGCCAAGGGAATAATGGTACCACTCCATGGAGTACTAGGCAGTCATCAAAATGACTGTTGTGAAGATTGTATAGGATACCAAAAATGTTTAGAGTGTAGTATGAGGCCACAAAACATTGGATACACAGTTGTGGGAGTGCTGCGGTTGCCACGAGGTGAATCCCAGAGTTGAGGAGAGAGGAGACCTACTGAGAATGCTAATAGTGCTTGTGTCAGGGTGAATGAGTTATGGCTTATTTTTGTTTCTTTTGTTTCTTCTATTTTTCACTTCTTCTCTAACATAGTTATATTATTTTTTATGATGAAAATCATGTGTTTTTTTTTTAAAGCTAATGAATAATTCCATAGCTGAGCTTTATTAGCACCCTAAAGGTGACATTGTCTAAGGAAGATATTCTCCAGGCCTTGGATGGAGGCAGGGAAGGCTGGGCAGCATGTGGCAGGTGCCCCAGGAGTAGGGGTGTGAGGGGGCAGACACCTATGTGTGTGTCCCATTGTACTGGAACACTGCCAGTGAGAAATTGAGCCCAGGGCCCTGGAGGTATTGCACACCAGGGGGGTTGCCTAGATTTCTGGGTGAGGCAGGCACCCTAGATGCCCCTTTTCTCTCGTAGATGTATCTGTTTGGACACACTGCTGTGCCTTCCCATTGGCTCTAGCCCAAAGCTGAGTAGCAAGTGCAGAAGCTTGGGGAGGGAAAAGCTGGATGCAGCATTTGTATTTTTAATTAAAGGAAAAAAACCAATGACAAAAATGAATGCTGAGAAACTAAGGATGTGATTGATGGTTTGCAACACTTTTATGACCCGCCCAGTTCATTGAAGGGTGCTCTGTGGTTTCTAACCAGCTACGAGGCAGTTTGGGCCACGTTGTTTCTGACTTTCGGCCACTCTCAGTTCTTCCTCGGCTTGCAGTCTCTTTGACAAGTTAAGAACAGGGTGAAGGAAGTGGGCTTGTATAAATGATCTTGGATTCTCATCTGGTTTAGGCTGTTAAAGCCCTCCTCAGGCTGCGTGTTCCCTTTGGAGAGAAAGTGACACGGTGGGGAAAAAGGCAAAGCCAGTTTTGAGCTCTGTTGTAGCTGCTTACTAATTGTGGCTCAATTATTTGGGCAAATTCCTTCATTGTTCTGAGTCTCATTTTCCTTACCTGTAAAATGGATGTTTTGGATGGTACTTGCCTCAGAGGGTTGTGACGAGGTAAACTGAGTCGAGGTAAATTGGTATATGGAGCAGTGCAGACTGGGCCCATTCTTCATGGATGAGAAGTGCCAGCCCTTATTATGGTTATTACTACTATTTAATGGCCATCCCTTCCTTGTTCCCCTGCTGAGATATGTGGGCTTTTTCTTTTCTTTTCTTTTTTTTTAGGATTTGATTTATCTGAGAGGAAGAGTGCAAGCATGAGAGAGCATGCTGGAGATGGGGGAAGGAGCAAAGGGAGAGGGAGCAGGACAAAAGACCCTGCGCTGAGCGCAGAGCCTGATGTGGGGCTCAATCCCAGTGCACTGAGATCATGACCTGAGCTGAAACCAAGAGTCGGATGCTTAACTGACTGAGTCACCCAGGGGCCCCAGATATGTGGGCTTTTTCAAACAGAACTGTATTATGAGAGAAACAAAAATGGTAGGAGCAAGAGATAGAAAATAACCAGAAGACTTCCTATGCCCTTGAAAGTTTCTGAGCCTCAGACACTGTCCCTGCAGGAATTTCCTTTCCCAAATATCACCAGATCTTCCTGGGACTTTGGTCAGGCTGGTGCCCTCCTGGCCTGTCTCTGTAAAGACGGCTTCTTGGCTCCCACCAAGAAACCCATTGATTTGCTGAGCATTTCCTTCTTCCTGCCAAGGACTCAAGACCACACAGAATGTCCTATAAAAGTTACTGTGCTAAGGTCTATACATACAATTTCTAATTTAATTCTCACAACCTTTGAAGTAGTACTATTATTATCACCCATTTTGGAGGTAAGGAAAAGGAGGCTCAGAAAGGATAAATAACTTTCCAAGGTCATAACCCTCTGAGTAGGAGACAGAGCAAGGTTCTAACCTAGGCCTCTCTGATAATAAGCTCTTAACCACTGCAGCTATAGATGGTGACATTAATGCTGACTGTCCAGGAGGTTGCGCTGGGCATTATTAATGATGGTGAGAAGTGCATTGTAGCCTCTAACGGGCTAGGCAAATACAATGGCATGATAACCTATAACAACCTATATAGGAGGAAGTACAGCACCGTGGCTATAGGCTTGTATTCAAATTCTAAGCCTTTCCTTAGTGACTTTTAATCACTTAAGTGACCTTGGGCATACTGTTGAATGTTTTCAAGCCTCAGTTTTTTTCTCTTAAAACAGGGAAACCAGTATGGGGTTGTGGTGACAAATGTGGTAGTATGAGGGTAGCCCTTAAAACAATGTCTGGCACATAATCAACAATAAATAAATAAAACTCTACTGTGAACTCCATAGTGGGAGAGAATACTGTTTGTTCATCCTAGACCAGTACCTGGCTCATCTGTGCACTTAGTGAATCTCTGGGGCGTGAATAAATGGCAATGGTCCTAATTGGTCCTAGCTACAATGTCTCTGGTGAGTTCATTTTCTCTCCAGAAACACTGAGCTGGGTTGGATCTTTACGAAGGTGCCAGGGCTGGTTCTGTTACTTTGACAAGCAATATGATGGATGGACCAGGGCAACCCGTAGACACAATGGCCTGAATGCCCAGATCCAAGGGCAGTTCTTAGGGACAGTCACATGGACAACCCAAGGGTGGCCTCTACCTGAGATTTTGCCATTTCCCTGGGAGCTAAGTCCATCTAGGAAGTTCTTTCTGGACTAATTGGAGTTGCTTGTCAAAATTTATTGTCTAGAGTCAAAGGGAAGACCCTTATCAAATTAGGATTACGTAGGGCTGTAGAGACCACCGGGGTTTGGTCCTCCTACCCCACCCGGCCTTAATAGGAGGCCACGAGTAGTTAGAATTCAATTAAACCCTGGAGAGGGAGTCTTCGAGGCAGAGCTGGGGCAGGCCCATGTCTGGGCTGAACAGAACAACCGATTTAAGCTAAATCAACGCCTACTTAAGTGAGCTGTAATAAGCATTCTGGGGGCAACGCCAGCCTGGGGGCGTCATTTATCACCGGGTAATAGAAAACCGTAATGAATAATAACTTGGGCCCGGCAGCCAGAGCGCGCATACATTACGGGGTTCGAGCTGCCGCTGTCCACTGAGCTGGGAGGGTGGGGTCCGAGGCCTTGGTGGTGGGGTGTGCATATTGAATTCTGCCTTTTTGCAGGAAGGCCTTTGTTGTACAGGAAAGCCATTAATCTCACGCCCGCCTTGCCAGTCTTGCAGTTGGCGTGGGGAACATAAGGGTCTGTTTGCTTGTGTTGCACCAAAAGGGACCAAGATGCCTCTGAGGAGAAAACCTGTTCATGAGAGATGCTGGTTTTGGCTTCGCCTCAGCCAGTGTGTTAAAGCATAGACCTCAAATCAGGTTTCCTCTGAGGCCCAATCCCGGAGTCCCGTTAACTCACAAGGATTCGTCAGGCAACACAGTTTGAGCACCAGCAGTGTACACAATTCTGCATGGGCAAATGATGGGTTTTGGAGCAAGCACTGGGGTGTGCCTATTAAGTTCTGCACCAACATCTCATTTGACATCAACTAACTGCTTTTGAGGTAGATGTTATATATGTGCCCCATTTTACAGATAAGAAAACTGAGACCCAGAGGGTTTAAGTGGTTTGCACACACAGCTTGGAAGTGGGGGTCCTGGAATTTGAATCTGGGCCTTCTGATAAAAATTCTGAATCCTTCATCTTCTTGCACCTCCCCTCCCAGGAGAAACAAAACAAAACAAAACAGGCTCTAAGTCTTCTTGATCTGGTCTGATACCATTCTTTTCAGGCTCTGGATCCCCAA
This sequence comes from Mellivora capensis, assembly GCA_004024625.1. Classification (NCBI taxonomy): domain Eukaryota; kingdom Metazoa; phylum Chordata; class Mammalia; order Carnivora; family Mustelidae; genus Mellivora; species Mellivora capensis. The sequence continues at coordinate 132,743 of PISX010002612.1, read as the reverse complement.
GAGTTAATTATTGATCCTCCCCTATTGTGTCCTGGCAGACCACTCCCCTCCTTCTGTGCCTTCTTGTGCCTTCCTTCTCCTTCTTGTGCCTTCCATAATACACCTGCCTGTTCACCTCATAATTACTATGTCTCACTATTGTTGTGAGGATAACGTATCAATCTGTACTAAGCCAAGATTCTTCTGGTCCCACCGGCCTGGGGGTAAAAGAAAGCCACTGGAATAATAACGAAATATGTCTTCCAGACTCAGACCCCATTACACGTTCATTCCTAATATGTCCCCTCACGTTCTATCAGGATTTCTGGGGATACCTCATGTTGTTGTCAGCGTCTGTTGTCTCCAGGGAGCCTCCAAGACTTCCTCCTGTCGTCCCTGGGAGCCTATTGAATGGCTTCGTGTTTGGTGTCATCCTCTTCTCCTGCCTCCAACACTAGTTTTGGGTCTTTGGAGGTTGTCCTTGATCCCTCCTGACTGGGGGGTGACTGCTCCTTTGTTCTTTCTATGTCCTCACTTCAGACAAGTGTAGAGGTTGTCCTCCTGCACATTCACTAGCTCGTTCAACAAACATTCATGCACCTTCTAGTGGATGGAAAATCAAAGAGAATTTAGACTATGTCCTTCTACACCATTCAGATGCTTTCCTCAAGGGGCTGCCCCACTCCTTGCTCACCTTCGTATTTCTTATTGACTCCAGATTTCAACTTTAGGGCTGTACAGTCTCATGTGTTTTATTTCCTGAAGAATCTGCTACTGGTTTTGTTGTTGTTGTTGTTGTTGTTGACGACTGGCTCTTGACCATACATTCAACTTCTCAATGCTTATGATGAGTTCATAGAAGCCTGGAGCAAAGCATCAGTGCCATGAACTATGCTGGGCTCAGATGTCCCTTCTTTTTGACCTCAGCCAGTGTCCTCAGACCAAGTTGGGGCCTGGGCCCAAATTTGCATTGGCACCTTCAATTTAACAATCAACATCAGGAGATTACCTGAATAGTATTCCTCATAAACCCTTGTAAGTAAATGGGAAGAAGACACCTCACTTTTTTCTAATAAAAATTTTAAATTTATAATTGAAGTATAGTTGACATATGTTATATATATATATATATATATGTATATATATATATATGACATATATATGTTACATATGTTGGTAAGCAGGGATATGGCCCAGAAGTTTCAGTTGTGCAACATAGACAATGTATAGACAATTCTATACATTATGAAATGCTCACCATGATAAGCGTGGTCATCATCTGTCACCATACAAAGTTACTATAATATTACTGACTACAATCCCTATGCTATACTTTTTTTCCAACCTCACTCTAATCAACCATAAACTGATAAAACCCAACAATTTCAGAAGAAAATGAGAAGTTTTCTAATTCATATGTGAGTTGTAATAGCTTTGCTTTGACCTATTTTCTCCTAGTTTGTTCTCTGCTCTTTGACATTCATCATCCCTTTGTCTCTTCAATCCCTTTGGCACCTATGTAACAAGACCTCTGAGAACAAAGCATCTTTATGATGACATCAGCCATGTGATGGTGGCCATTGCAGGTGGGTCACTCAGCTTTCCCTTCAAAAGAGCCATGTGAGTAGAGTTGGCTGATGAGCTCCATGTGCTGCTCCTTTGGATCTGCTGTGATGTTCAGCTGCAGTCACATCCTTCCAAGGCTGTTCCTGGCCAATGACTGAGCACCACAGCGGTTGCAGGGCTGGGTTATTTCTGCCTTGAAATGCAACAGGACTCCTGTCATGGCCATTTTTGCTCCAAACTCCCTACTGGCCTGGCCATGACATTCTCAGAGCTATACTACATTTTGTGACTCTTCCTGTCCAGTCTTCCTTTTGTCCACTTCCCCAGTTATAGGTGTCAGATCAGGTTTTCCTTGCTCACTACTGCTTCCTCTGTCCTCTATCCTTCATAAGCATTTCCCTACTATAAATACCTGGTACTTCTAATTCTGTCCTAGCTTCTGCTCTCTGGAGACCTGGGCTGACACACATGTCAAGAGAGAAGCAAAGAAAAATGCATTTATGAATCATGCCTACACTTAAGGTGGCTTCAAGGGACCCGAACCAAGGCTCTAGAGGGTATGGTGCTCCTGGCATCACCAGGAGTCCCCTGAGGTTTCTAGCCTGGACCCAACTTTTGACTGGGACTCAGTGAGTGAGGGACTCTAGGACTCTTCCAAACCAGACTGCACTTAGGATAAACCTATTGTGCCCAGGGGCGGAAATGAGAAGCGAGAAGGTCTTGCTTTAGCCTTTTTTGCTTGGCTTCCCTTCCTATGCTATTGTCACCAAGAACTGTGTGAGTCGTTGATAACAAAGTGGTTGCCTGTATGCTCTTTATGGACCATTGGACCTCAGGAAGGATTCTCAATAACAATCTGTCAGTTTTAAATTCCAGAAGGCCTTGACATTTGTGGCCCTGAGGCATGTGTTGGTGCTCACACCCTGAGAATACACCAATTCATTCTCCACCCCCGCCACCCTTTCCCCCCCCGCCAATTTTCAGGAAAGTCTACAGTTCAGTTTGGAGGGAAGCACTGGTCAAAGTCTGTCCCAACTTCAGGGATAGACGGGCAATAACCTCAATGACAGTTGTGGTGGATGGTAGCTGGTTGGGGTGGCCAACTGGCTGAAATTGGTAAGCATGGATATGGCCCAAGAAGTTGTTATGGGACCACGGGAATGTCCAGGGGGCAGAGAGACACTGATTCTGGAAGATAGAAACGGTGGCACTCCATGTTGCTGAGCCCAATGGTGAGGTCTCTATCCTCATTTCCCCATGTTGCAGCAGAATCCCACACAGTTGGCACCCCTCTGTTTGTTAAAGACAAGCTTGTGTCATGTTCATGAGAGGTATTTATACTTAACACACCCTCAGTGAAACTCTTGATTTACTCCTCTCTCCCTAACTCGTTCATCTCACCATCTTTCCATCTTAGTGATATGGTTCATTCAGTAATTCATCATTCATGTAGAGATTCAAGGCAAAAGCTTTGGGGTCATTTTTCTCTTCGTTCCCACTAGCACCTAATCCATTAGTAAGTCCTTTTTCAGAACGCCCACCTCTTACCACTGTCACCACTACCATTTCAGTCTTCATCATGACATCTCTTGTCTGGACTGTTAAAATGGTCTCTGGCAGCATGTCCCTGTTATGCTCCTGCAGCCCACTTCACTGTTTGAAACCCTCTTATTATATTGGAAATGAAACCCATCATAAGGATGAAAGAGCATAGGGAATCTAGTTGATGGTATTATAAGGCAAAAACAAAATAAAATCCAAATATCCTACCATAACCTATAAGGCCAAACATGAGGGCCTCCTGCCCATTTGTCCCAGTGAATTTCCTAGCATGTCTGTTCCCCCACCCTTGTCCATCTACTTATTCCACTCATGTCTACTCCTTTCTGAATTCTGAACACAATAAATATTTTAAGACTTTTTTTCCCCACATGCTTTTTTCACTGCTTATGCTTATCTACCTAATTTTTGATGTAGAGTTGCTCTTTCATACCACTCCGTTCTCACATAACATATTATCATATAAAGAAGCTTCTCATCCCTGTCACTTTCTTATTCCACTTATTCCTCAACCTATGTTGTTAATTGCAAAAATGGCCACAATTTTCCATCTCTCTGTCTACTGATGTCTCTTTGCAATGTGACTTTACAACACGTTCCATAGATAGGTAGAATCGATTTCCCCGTTCCTGGAATCTGGGCAAGAGTTATGGCTTACTTTGGCAAATAGAATGTTTTCGAAATAAAGGCGTGCCAGCACTAAGGCTTGCAGTCTTCCACTCTTCCTCCTGGACCCCAGCAACTACTGTGAGAAGAAGCCTGAGCTAGGTTGATGGAGGATGAGAGAACACATGGAAGTAAACCAGGACACTCCAGCCAATAATCAGCCTTCCCTGGAAACAGAGCCATCTGGTTGACCTGAAGCCAATTACAAATGTATGAAAGAGCCCAGGCTCGACCAGTAGTACTGCTGAGCTTGACCTGTAGTGTCATGAATAAGAGTAAATGGTCCCTTAAGAAAATCATAAAATATATAGAATGGTTGGTTATGCAGCAAAAAGTAACTGATCTAACTCATGCCATTATTTGAAATTATCTTATATGTATGCTCATTTCTATGTTGTGTCTCCTCCACTAAAATATAAATTCCTTGAGGGTAGGGAGGTTTGCTCATCACTGTATTGTAGTGGTTTTAGCTATATCATTGCACCAAAATGAAAGTATGACAATATGGTATTTTAAGAAAGACCAAAAGATTGGCATTTCACTAAAAAAGGTGTGATGTGGCCACCAAAATATTCTACACTTTGTCTTAAGTTCTTCCTGAGGGAAATCCAAGCTAGGACTGAGGGAATTTTCTTCTTCCAGGAGAATGATGGTCAAGATAAAGTACCCAGGGGCGGAGGAATCAGGCACCAACAAGGGATCCAGCCCCTTTCTGGGAGGGGAGCAGAGTAAACCTAGCCCTGGGGAAAAGAAACTTGAAAGATCTAGGGACCTCATTCTTTCCTTGTCCCTTCCCTACACCTCAATCCTGCTGCCATATCCTCTTCTTATTTACATTAATGAGTTTTCTCATCCCTGTTTGAACGAGCCTCCGCTGGGTCCTCAGAAGAACAGCAGAACCCAGACTGGCTTTGGGAGCAGTATAAATTACTAATAGCACTCAACCCTGACGGGAAAAGTAAACAATGGCCAACTACCCAATGATCCAGGTCATGGGATTTTAGTAGCACGAAGAAATATAGACAGATGGATTTCTAAATGATCACTTCCTAGGCCATTTAGAAATTTTGCTGTAGCCAAAAAATTCCTGGGTATCTCTCTAGATGTAAGCAATTCAGGCTTCAAATTTTAAAAGATATTGAAACAATTGTATTGCACCAACAAAAATATTAATATTTTGATACTTAAAGCTGGTATGTAATACTGAAATATCCCAGCACCTACAGCCTAACTGTGATGGTCATCACATCCTCAGCACCTAGAAAAGTGCCCAGCAGATTCTCAGTCCATGCACGAATAGATGAACAAATGCTCACCAGGATTCGGCTGTAGGAAGGGGCTGGATGGAAGTCCACCGTCAGGGTAGACAGCTGTCCTCAAACATACATATACACCCCTCACATATACACACAAACAAGCTCCCCAAACAATAGCAACCCCATTGGGCAGGCCCCCAGATCTGACAGGGGAGCAGGGGGAACACCGTGGGTGCTTCTGAGGGACATGCATCCCAGGGTAGCATGTCTGGTGGAGGTGGTGATGCAAATTCTCCATGTCCCCGTGGCATGGCAGGGCTGAATCTTCTGGCAGAGGAACTTACACCATTGGCTCTCCTGGGTCTCCAACTTGCTGATTGCAGATCTTGGGACTTTCCAGCTTCCATAATCACATAAGCCAATTCCTTATAAAAATCTCTTTATATCTATATATACATCATCTATATTCATCTATATATCTATATATCTATTTCTATATCATTTATATCTCTATATCTCTAGCTCTATATTTATATCTATACATCTATATCTATCTATATCTATGTCCTATTGGTTCTATTTCTCCTGAAAATCCTGACTCTTATGGCTAGGATGGTGGCTTTTAACTGTGACTGCCCATTGGTATCACCTAGGAGGTATCACCTGGGAAGAGTATGACTTCGTGGCCTCCATCCCCAGAGGTTTTAGTCCAGTTGGTCTGGGCATCTCTATTTTTTAAAAGCTGTCCAGGGACTCCTTTGTGCAGCTGGGGTGGAAAAGTCCAGAGCTGGGGCATGGGGCTGGTGGAGGAGAGGAAGGCAAGGGATGTTAATTCATTCAGGATATCTGTGTTGCAGGAATTTGCCTAAGTTTGCTTGTTTAATAGATACAGACCCACATGCAGCAGTGATGATTCTTTTCCCCTTATTTTTCAGATAAGGAAACCAGTTGCTCAGTGAGAGAGTGAATGATGTCCAAGGACACAAAGCTAGTAAGTGGCAGAGCTGAGATTCATACCCTGGTCTGTTTGACCCTAAAATTTGGAAGATGAGCCTGGAAAGTTTTTGCCCAAAAGTAGCACTCGCCTTCAAATCTGGGAGCCTGGATAACCGTGGAGCATGTAAACCCTACTCTGAGGTCAGATCCCCTCATCCATAATCACATGCTTCTGTCTGGGAAGAGGTCTTCAAGTCTGGGGAACCTGTAGGATTTATGAGTCCCATGACAATGTCTTGTGCTTTTAATGTCATGTTAGCAGAATATTAGCATTGGACTGGACCTCAAAAATCAAAGCATTCCCCATTCCCCTGCCTTCTTTCCAGGTTAGGGACATGTCACATTCATTTCTTTATTCCTTTGATGACAGTGCTTGGCACACAGTGGGTACCCAATTAATGTTTATGGAATTTAAATAAAAATGGTTTTAAAAGTCACAAAACTGATGCAACAAATGCTCAGAGAAGTTTAATTTTAATTGTCTTTTCTATACAGAATGAGCTATCTATAATTGTCTTTTCTATATAGAGTGAGCAGTGCTGGGACTAGAATCAGTTCTTCTGATCCCAGCCAGGTGGCCTTTCCATGATGCTGTGCTACATACAGTATTGCTGGTTTCAGAATCACAGGATTTTGGGGCTGAATGGGCCTCTGAAAAGGTTTATACAAGTTTTTTTTTTTTAAAGGTTTAATTTGTTTATATGAGAGAGAGAGCATGCACAAGCAAGGGGAATAGCAGGCAAAGGGAGAAGTAGGCTCCCCACTGAGCAGAGAGCCTGATGCGGGGCTCCATCCCAGGACTCTGGAATCACAACCTGAGCCAAAGGCAGTTGCTTAACCCATTGAAACACTAGGTGGCCTGGTTTATACAGGATTTAAAAAATATTCTTTACCTTCCATGTCCTCTCCAACTCAGTAGCAGCGGCGTGTTGTGTACAGAAAGATTCTGAGACTCACGAGGAAAGAGTGCCATCATTGATTAGTGATGTCTGCTAAGGGTGTGGGAATGGATGTGGCAGCATGCATGCCAGATATTTGCTGGTCCTGAGTTCATTCAAATCCTTTAATTTATGATTAAGGGCATCCTGGTCCTTTTTGCCATCAATAAAATTTTGTGACCCAGAAAAAAACAAAACCAAACCAATGTGAGATGCTTATATTAGTAACAGGGGACCGTTCCACAAATCCCAGGTATTGTAGGGGCTCTGTAAGGAAAGCCATCATTGGAGTTATGGCAAATATTCTGGACTCAAAGCTGAATGAAGAAATTGGTATACACACTCTTAGGCTTAATGATTGTGCAACTTCAGGCATATCCCTTCTTATTCCTGAGCTTCAATTTCTTTACCTGTAAAATGGAAATATAATCACTGTCTTTTAGTGTTGTTATGAAGAACAGATTAAGGAGAGTATGAAAAAGGTCTCATCAACTATGAAGCATTGTGGAACTCATTCCTTTTGTAGATTGCATTATTGGTCCCAATTCTTTACCTTTCTCTGTATCTCTATGCCCTTTGCCATATGACTTTGCAGATCTTTCCATAAGATGAAGTATATTTCCCTGGCCCTTAACTTTGGGCTTGGCCAGATGGCTTGATTTGTCCAACAGAAAGGGACAGAAGCCATAGATGCCAGCTTGGGCTAGTCCTCACAAGGCATCAAATGTCTCCACTTGCTGTCTTGTGCTTCTTTCACTGTCATGAGAAGAACATATCCCAGCTAGCCTATTGGTCCAATGACAATGAGGGAAATGAGGAGCAGACTCAGACCTAACTTGCAACTTATTGCTGCCCAGCTGAGCCCTAGCTGACCTCTGGATGACTGAGCTAAATGGTTGCTTATTGTGGTAAGTGACTAAGATTGTTTGTTATGCAGCAATAGCTGACCAAGGCACCTCTGAAGGTGATTTCTGGTGAGAACTAGATTTCTCTCTCTGCAACTGCAGTTCCATTGTGGAGTGAGAAAAGGACAATATGCTACAGGGTAGTAAGAACACCTTGTCACAACCTGGCTTTGCCTTCCTTTTCTACCTCTGGGAGGTGCCTAGAGGTTCTTGGATGTTACTGACATTGATATATGCAATAGCCTGTGTGAGTGCCCCTCAGCCCAGACATGGCTCATGACCTCCTACAGCCCAGCTGCTCAGTGCAGAAGATCAGTGATTTGAGTTTTATTTCCTCAGTCTTGCAAACTATGGCTTCCCCCAACCACAACCACCTTGCAACTGCACCCAACCTTCTGGGGTTCTCACTGCCTATTCCTATTTTCTACTCCTTCTTTGCATCCTACTTTGGGTTGGACTTTTATTGTCTTGCTGCATGAGGAGGAGGGGATCTATGGGAAGGTCAGTTACCCTAATTAGCTGTGGAGGGAATGGGCCTGAGCCTCAGCCGGGGCACAGGGCTGCTCTGCAGTGGGCAACTGAAGGGCAAGGAGGACCCTAAAGAGTCCAGGAGAATATGCAAAACTCTGCATTAAAAAGCAGAGGCTCAGCTTTCCAAGTCCTTTGCTCTGAAGTTCAAGCAGAAAATGTGAGAATTGATATGCTAAACGGATGCAAAGAAATTCTTCCAGCAGGTGCCTGGGTCTGAGAATTTTCTCCTAGATGAAGAAAAGAAAGGTGATGTGTGTTCTGAAGTCATTTTCACTGGTATTTCTCAGAGGAAGAGGCTGTTTGACCTTGAGATCATCAGGTTAAGAGAAAGAAACTAGGGCCAGAGAGGGTGGGGACTTGTCCAAGATTGCAGAGTGATTTGAGGCAGGGTAGGGTGCTAGGTCCTGATTGAGTTCTCTCTTTGCTGAGTGGGTTTTCAGAACCAATCTACTTCAAGAACAGGGTGGGGTCACCACCCTCACATGGTTCAAGTTTCAGTTATCTTCTTGTTGGAAAATACCCCTCTTCAAGGTATTCTCATGGCCTGGCCCCACTCTCTAGGGACTAAAGGGTCACTCCCATGTTTGCACTATTGGTGGTGGGGCTATGCACCTGTTGCCTGTGAAGTTAACTGAACAGGGCTGCCTGCCTGTGAGGCTGGCGTTTGGTCCACTGTGGTCCCTGGTGTTGGAGGTAAAATATGGAGGCTTGTTGCACTGTCTCTCTGGCCCGCTTTGTGCGGTTGGGGCAGCCCACTCTTGTACAGTCCTTCCATTCTATAGAGTTTGGAGCCAAAGGCATCCTCGTGCATTGACAGAGAGAAAGGAGCCTCCCTTCTTTCCACCCACAACGCTAGACTGTTTCTTTCTCCCAGATTAATGACATTATAGGATGATTGATAATGAGAACATTGACCTTCTTTCAGGCAAAATCTATTCCCATCCCTGGTGTTTCTCCCATGGTCTTGGCAAGATAATCACAAAATGGTCCAATATTGGTATCTTTCTAAGGGTTGACCTTTCCACTTAGTTTTATCTGTGATCATTTTATTATACTCATGTGTTAAGTGGGAAGCTAAGGCCAGAGGGTGTCAGTAGCTTGCCTAAGGTCACACTGTTGCTTATTGTTGGAGTGGAGGTGTTATGGGCTTAGTGTTTGTGTCCCCCCAGAATTCATGTGGGGAAATCCTAACCCCTAATGTGATGGTATTAGGAGGATGGTGAGTGGTCAGGTTGATGAAGTCATGAGGCTGTTGCCTTCATGATGCGATTAGTGTCCTTAGAAGAAGAGGAAGGGACTTGAGCTCTCCCTTCCTCCATGAGCACATGCCGAGGTACAAATCCCGTGCACCCTCCATGAGAAGGTGGGCTCACAACAAACCCAAATCTTCCAGCACCTTGATCTTGGACTTCCCAGATTCCAGAGCTGTGAGAAGTGAACATTTGCTTGAGCTGTTGATGACCACATGAACTGACTAAGGTGGAAGGTAAGAAACCAGGCCTCGAGCCTCTCAGCCTAGCTGTCCTTCTGTCTCACAGCATCTCCTAGGGGGAAAGGTAGGCTGTACACTCTCTCTGTGACCACTGAAACCTTTGTTTACCTAGCTCATCAGAGGAGGGTGAACCTCATTCTGTCCTTCTGCCGAGAACGATGGAGTGAGCTTAGCTGAGATCCATCAGCCGCAGTGACACAAAGTTGGAAAAGTGTGCTTCTCCAAGAACACTTGTGACAAGAGAGCAGGAGCAGACATCTTGCTGTCCAACAAGTGAGGTAATTAATATTCCATTAACAAGGCCATTACAACTCCTGAATAGAAATATGCTTTCTCTTAAGGTGTGAAGCCCACACTCCTAAGTGAGGTGTAACAGCTGAATAAGCATACCTGCTGATTTATGTCCATAAAACTTAATTTATTAGCGATGTCTTAATTGTGATGGTGCATACAGTCCCTAAGCCATTAGCAAAATCCTCTAAAAGCCGCTGACAAGAATAATATGCCCAATAAATGGGATGAGTAGCATTTTTTTCTGCTTCTGAGGCTATAGACTTGCTAATAAGGCTAGACTGGTCTTTTAATGGAGTGGCCATGTGCATGGGTGGGAGCTCCTGGAGAGTGCGATGGGGGGGTGGCCTCAGCCTGTGCCCTGTGGCTGTACCTTGAAGGATGGGTGATATTTGGACAAGTAAAGGTAGTGGGAAGGGTGGAGGGAACAGGAGTGGGTTCTCCATTACTTAGAAAGTGTGTCATAGAGGTGGAGCAGGAGGTGGGAACACCAATGAGTTGTTCAGTTTGTCTGGAGAATAACTCTGTGACTTCAAGCATTAGCTGTTCCCTCCCTCCCTCCCCTTCTCCGTCTTCCCACCCTCCCTTCTTTTCTTCCTTCCTGTCTTTCCTTCTAGACCTACCAAGGGCTCGGCCTGTATTGAGTACACACAGTATCTTAGTATTTGAGTGTCCATATGAATGCCAAGAAGTGGGCCCTGATTCCTTCTAACATGGAATCAGACATGCTAGTCCCCTGGGGTGCCCGCACTCAGAAGGACGAAAACCTGGTTGAAGCAACAACCCATGGGCTTTGAAGGACATACTATGTTGCATGTTGCAATATCTCCCTAGATGAATTTAGGTGATAAAACTATACGTTATCTCCTCTGGGAACTCTAATGGGCAAAGAAGAATCATATTTCTTCTCTCTGCTTTTCTCCTATGGGAAGGAGTGGTGTTGGGACCCTTATCATTGGGGGAGCACTTCCGGTTCTTCTCCATTTCTTTCATGAACACCATCGTCTAAAAAGGTTAAATGGAAGGAATACATTGAATAGAGGTACTCCTCGGCAAGCTTTGTTACCGGTGTCCTTCTTGCTGCTATGCACCACCCTTCCTTACCAATGACTACCATCCTTACAGGGGCCCCAGAAGGCCCAGAGCTTCCGTGCTTTTGGGATGGAATGCACTAGAGTCCCACAGAGTCACGACATTTTTAGTTCTACCCAAGATATTCATTCTGGTTAGCCATGCTTTTGTTCTGAAGCTGGTTTGGATTGGAGTTCTTTTGCTTAAAACCAAAATAATCTTGATTAACCTCATCTGCTGTGTATCGCCCAGTGCTTCTTACTAAACACCATGGTTGGCGGGGGGGGCGGGGGGGGGGGAAGCCAGAAAAGAACTAGGAGCATAAGGAAAAGATACTGGCCTTGGGAAGCTGCCCAAATCCTGTTCCAGTGTGTATGTTTTTTTTTAAAATTAGCTTTATTGAGATGTAATTTACATAGAAGAAAATGCACACAGTTTAAGCATATAGGTTGAGAACTTTTGTTAAAGGTAGATACCTATGTAACTACCACCCAGTTAAGATGCAGAACATTTCCATCTCCCCAGAAAGTTTCCCGCTGCCGGGCAACCACTGTTCTGATTTCTAGCACTGTGATTAGTTTTGTCTGTTCTAGTATATGGAATAATCAGAGGCCCATAAATCCTACAATACATACCCCTTTTTATCTAGCTTCTTTTACTCAGCATAAGTATTTTGTGATTCATTCATGTTGTTGGGTGTATTTTTTCTTTCTCTCTCTTTCTTTCTTTTTTTCTTTCCTACCTTCTTTCCTTCCTTCCTTCCTTCCTTCTTTCCTTCTTTCTTCAGAATAGTATTCCACTGTCTGGATACAGCATAATTTGTTTATCCACTTACCTGCTGATGGACATTTCAGTTGTTTCTAGTTTGGGGCTATTATGAATACAAATGTCATTATGAATACAAATGTTATGAACATTTATGTATAAATAGATACATAATGTTTACATTACATACCTAAATTATATATGTATTACATATGTTATGTATAATTTCTCTCGAGTAAATATGTAGGAGCAGAATTGCTGGGTGGTATACATACACATTTAAGTTTGTAGGAAACCACCAAACTGTTTTTCCAAGGTGGCTCAACCAGTATATATTCTCTTCAGCCATGTATGAATACTCTAGTTCCTCCACATCCTCATCATCTGATCTTAGAATTGTCTGGCTTTCAAATTTTAGCCATTCCTGGGGAGCCTGGGTGGCTCAGTGTGTTAAAGCCTCTGCCTTTGGCTCAGGTCATGATCTCAGCCTCATGGGATCAAGCCCTTCATTGGGTTCCCTGCTCAGTGGAGAGCCTGCCTCCCCTACTTTCTCTGCCTGCTTCTCTGCTGACTTGTGATCTCTCTCTGACAAATAAATAAATAAAATCTTTAAAAAAATTAGCCATTCCAGGGGTTGTGAAATGGTCTGTCATTGTTATTTAAATTTACATTTCTCTGATGAGTAATGATTTTGAATACCTTTTCAAGAGTTTATGGGCCCTTCGTATGTCTTTTTGTGAAGAATCTATTAAAATTGTACCCATTAAAAAATTGAATAGTTTATCTTTTAATTACTGATCCATAAGAGTTTTTTAAGTATTCTGGGTATAGCCTCCTTGACAAATACGTATGATAGAAATATTTTTTCCAGTCTGTGGCTTGCCTTTTTTCTTTTTTTTTTTTTTAAAGATTTTTTTTATTTTTCTACTTGGTAGAGATCACAAGTAGGCAGAGAGGCAGGCAAAGGGACGGGGGAAGCAGGCTCCCTGCTGAGCAGAGAGCCTGATGCGGGACTCCATCCCAGGACCCTGAGGTCATGACCTGAGCTGAAGGCAGAGGCTTAACCCACTGAGCCACCCAGGCGCCCCTTGCCTTTTTTCAGTAGTGTCTTTTAAAGAGCACAAGTGTTTTATTCTGAAGGAGTATAATTTATCTTTTTTCCCTTTTACAACTAATGTTTTGTTTTTCCTGTCTCAGAAATCATTGTCTAACCCCAAACTGCAAAGATTTTCTCCTATGATTCCTTCTATAAATTTTATAGTTTTATGTTTTATGTTTATGTCTCTGATCCATCTCAAAATAATATTTGTGTATGGTATCAGGTACAGGTTGGATTTCCTTTTCTTTTGTATGACTATCTATCTAGTTGTCCCAACACTGCTTATTTAAAACACTATCTTTTTCCCATTGAGTTATGTTGGTGCCTATGTTGTTGAAAATCAATTGGCCATATATTGGCCAATTTCTGGATTCTCTTGTCTGTTCACTTGATCTATATGTTTACCCATATACCAATATCATTCTACCTTGATAACTGTAGCTTTATAGTATAACTTAGATAGTGTAAATCTCCCAATTTTATTCTTTTTTTTCCCTATTTTGCTTGAGTATTCCAGATCCTTTGTATTTCCACTTAGTTTTAGAATCAGTTTGTCAATTTGTACAAGAAAATCTCATTAGGATTTTGACTGAGATTGTGTTGAATTTATAGATCAATTTGGGGAGAATGTTGGGGGACAACTTTGTGATGCAGAGTCTTCTAATGTGTGGTTATTCTATATCTCTTGATTTGTTTAGATCTTGTTTAATTTCCCCTAGTAATATTTTATAGTTTTCAGTGCTTTTTCATAAATGCCCTTTATCAAGTTGAAGAATTTCTTTTTATTTTTAGTTTGCTAAGAGTTTCCTTTTTGGTCATGAGTTTTTGCCAAATAACCCCCCATTTGTACTGATTTAAGCATTTTCCTTAGTTTTTTCTAAAAGATTTTATTTATTTATTTGACAGACACAGTGAGAGAGGGAACACAAGCAGGGAGAGTAGGAGAGGGAGAAGCAGGCTTCCCTCTGAGCAGGGAGCCTGATGTGGGGTTCATTCCTAGGACCCTGGGATCATGACCTGAGCCAAAGGGAGATACTTAATGACTGATCCACACAGGTGCCCCAGTATTTTCCTTAATTTAAAATTAATATTACACCAGGAGAAAATTTTAGAACAAAAAATATTAGAAGTAAAAATTAAAGTTTAAGGATAACTAAAGGAAACATGAGAAAACATCATTATATCTTTTATAATTTAGTGGTGTGGAGGTCCTGTGAGTATGACTCCAAAAACAGAAACCATGAAAAAGGTATTAGATCAGGCTACATAAAATTGCAAATTGCTGTTCTAAAGATATTATAAACAGAAATAGGCTAATTAACACCTGGTTAAAAATGTACACAACATATAGGATAGATAAATGATTGCTGTTTCTAATATATAAAGAGTCCATATACATGAAAGGTAAAAATTAGAACAATCTCATAAATAAATGGGCAAAGGGCACAAACAAGCAATTTACAAAAGAAATGTAAATACCAACAAAAGTATGGAAAGATGCTCAACCTCAACAGTAGTAAAATAAATCCAAATTAAGCAATGTTATTGCAAATTTATGCAATAACATATGCAATATTATGCAAATGTTATTTGACAGATTGGCAGAGGTAAACAGATTAATAATTTTCAGTGTCAAGAGCATATAAGGAAACTTTTGTATTGGTGGTGGGGAAGCAAATTGCTATATCATTGGAGGACCTGCACTAATATTTATCAAAAAAATCTTAAAAATGCATATACTCTTGAATTCTACAATTCTATGTCCAGGAATTTATTCCAAAGCAATAATCAAATAAGTGAAAAGAGGTTTATATATAAGGATGTTTATTAAAGTCATTGTTAACATAAAATTTTGGGTATAAGCTAAATTCCATCAGTAGGGACTTGATTAAGTAAATAAATTATGCTATAGCCATTCAGTGGAATACTATGTAACTATTTAAAGGAATTATGTGGATTTATATTTATTGAAATGGAGAGATGTCCCTTGTTAAGTTAAAGAAGGCATGTGTATATTAAGGTCCTATTTTTTTGTATTAAAAAAAAAAGGAAGTATATATATGTCCAATACAATGATTGGCACATAGTAGGCACTCAATAAATGTTGACTGGCTAAAGTCCAAACCAAAGACAAAAGGCCAGATGTGTGTATATCAAATGTTAATGATGAATAGCTGTAGACAGAGGGTGTTAGGTGATTTTTTTTAACCTTCTTCTCTGTTTATTTCTGTGAAGTGAGTGTTATTTTCATAATCAGAAATTATAATAGATCTATTTATTTTCTAGAAAGTAACAGAATCGATAGGACTTGACTGATTGTAAGTGGAGGTGTTAAGGAGGCTGGCCTGTATTTTGGCTTCAGTGACTGCCTTTGAGGTTCTCTTTTCATTGGAGATAAGACAGTCAGAAGGAGGAGAAGGAGGAGGCGTGGGGTGTGTGTGTATGTTTGGGTTGGTCTTTAAATTTTCCGTCTATTAAAAAAAAAAAAATTTTCCGTCTATTGCGTTTGGAGTGCTGGTGGGGCACCCAGTTGGATATATGGGTCTGGAGCTCCAAGAAAGAGGCTGGATTATAAACCAATTACTGTTGATCCTAAGTTGTGAGTCAGCAGTCATTGTGTGGTTGTTACAGTGACGGCCATGAATGCTGTTGCCCAGCTGAGAGAGCAGAATGAGGAGAAGGCAAGGGGATAACTCTTCAGAGCACCAACATCTCCAGGGAGGGCAGGAAGAGTTTCCAGGAAGGGAATCAGAGGAAGAACAGGGATTAGGAAGGAGGACAAGCAGCAAGTAGTATCCTGAAATAATGGGACAATAATAAATAACACATAATTATAAATGCAGCTGAGAGGTCAAGCTAGGTGCAGAACAAAAAGTGCCCAGTGGATCTGGTCATTAGCAGGGCATCCATGACCTTGGTGGGAGTGGTCTGTGGAATGGTGGGCACGGAAGTCAAAATGAAATGAAGTAAGGGGTGAATGCTGTGTGAGTTGCGGGGTAGTAAGTGCATTCAATTCTTATGAGACGCTTGGATGAAAAGGCAAGACAAGACCTACGGTGAAAGCTGGTGGGAGATAGAAGGTCAAGATCTCACATACTATTTCTTAGGATGGGAGAGATGTGAGCATGTTCAGAGGCTGAAGGGAAGGAGCCAGCTGCAAGGGAGGGACACGAAGGACCCTGGAGGTGGGGAGAGTGGCACCTCATGGGGTTCAGAACAGGTGGGAATGGACAAGAACTGTGGCACTGAGAGGATTAGTCCTTGACCAAGGAGGCAGCCCTCTTTCAGAGTCAGCCCTCTGCCCACTATGATAGAGCAGGAGGAGAGGATGGGTGTGAGCTCAGAGGCAGCTGTAGGGTGGGGGGCAATAATTAGAGGTGGTTCATGATTGATTTTCTCCAGGAGGCAGAAGATGTACTTCCTTTTGATGGTGTTTCATCATCTCACTACCAGAAAAACCAGAGTTTTAAGGTTCCCGCTTGATGAAGTTGGCTTGACGCAAAGCAATAATGAAAGTCGCCAATGGAGAATGTGGCAGGAATCAGCCCGGGTGTCAAATTCACTCAGCTCCTATGTGCAAATAGATAATTACGAGGCATCTCTACCAGTTGAAGGGATCAAGATTCTTCTCCTGCGTAAGCCAGCACATGTTTAAGATTTCCAGAATACAGATTTCCGAAATAATGATTCTAATAAACAGTGGTTATCTTAACTTTATTTTCAGGCCATAAAACATATCCTTTGATAAATTATTTCGCCATCTATCCCCAAGTGCACCTCTCCATGCAGGCCTCCCCTCCCCCGGCCAGCAGCCGCCCGAACGGCAGCTCCATATATTATTCATTCCAATCAAATAAGACACAGTGGTGCCTCAGTAAACTTGCTTTTCATATCAGAATTGCTCTTATTGAGTAATACACACCGCAGACCCCAGCTTCCAGCACCAGGCCTGAAATGAGCAATTCTCTCATTGTAATAATGTGCCTCTGTCATCTCCTTATTATCAGCATGATAAAAGATGAAATATTCACAGATGCTGCCCTCCTAACCTGATCACAGCTTGATATTTGAGCTTTGGAAATGAGTTTTATAAGCTTTAATATACTCCTTGGCGGAGTGACCCCTGAAATTAAACATTATTACAGAGCGGATATTTAAAAAGCTGGGGCCGCAAATTACATCAAAATGAAAATATTAAGGAGTATTACGAATATACCAAGTGGGAGCTCACAGCTCTGGAAACTGTGAGCGCCGGAGAACTCCACACGCGGGTGTCAAAAACATCAGAAAAAATAATAACAGCAGAGACACCTTGACTTCGGTTATTTTATACTTAGGACTAAACGAAATTATTTGAATGGATTTTTTTCTTTCCTCCTGTAGGCTAGCTTTCCAGGAGGGGAAAAAAAAAAAAGCCCATTATTCTCAACTTTAGGTTCCTAATACATTTCACGCTTGGTTTAAAGAGGCACCTTCCTTTTTTTTTTTTTTTTTTTCTTTCCTAGTGCATGGATAAATAAAAGAAATACCTAAATGTAATGAAACCAAAGATCATGCTAAGAAAAAAGTGAGCAAACACGACTAGAAAGAGCCCCTGGATTCAATTTCCCCTGCGATTGGCACTCTGATGGACAGGCTCCCAGCAACACTGAGGCTGCAGGAAACCAAGAAGGAGAGAGAGGGGGGCTCGCCAGCCTGCGAGAGGGCTGTGGCAGCTTCCACAGGGAGATCTGAGATGGTCTGGAGCACAGCACTGTCTGCTCCAGCTTCACAAGGGATTTCTGTTGGCCAGATGGTGGGTCCTGGAGTTGGGTATGATGGCTGCAGACCAATGATTACTGGTTTAATGGTGGGCTCTCTGGTTGGATTGAAAGCTTCATGAGGGCAGAAATGGTGCCTAACTTGTTCCCACCTTTATTCTCAACCATAGCCTCAGGACTACATAGATAGATGGCCCTTCATAAATACTGTATTTGTTAAATGAATGAGCAAATGAATGAAAACGAACAAATTACTTCCTACTTCTTTTCCTTTCCAGCCCCCATGAAGAACTCTATGTAGGGGTTCTTTGTCTCCATGGACCTGCAGGGAACACATAAGGAATCTTTCCAAGGTCTCATCCTTTTGTATTTACAGGGGGCTGTAAAACTAAGTTGTTAATTATAATTGGAGAGTATTCAACAATTTTTTTGATGCAATATACACATTTTGCATGGGAAGCTCCTCTTTTTGTCATTCCTTTTTTATATTAATCTCTGTGAGACTCAGTTTCCTCAGCTGCGGAATTGGAACACTAACACTCAACTTGCTGGTCACTGTTGGAATGGGATGAGTAGACACATGCAAAACAGTATGTTAGGTCCCTTCTCCTGTCATTTTTCTGTTTGTTTGTTTTGTTTTTTTCTGGCTTGGAGATGGTGTAGATCAGTTTGAAATAATCTTTCTTTTTTCTTTAAAAGAAACAAAGGAATAAAAATCCTTCTCCATAGTGTCAGATCCGTTACTTTACAAATCTCAAATGCGTAATGGGAAAAAGAAATCCACAGCATAAAATAAGAACATGGATTTT
This sequence comes from Mellivora capensis, assembly GCA_004024625.1. Classification (NCBI taxonomy): domain Eukaryota; kingdom Metazoa; phylum Chordata; class Mammalia; order Carnivora; family Mustelidae; genus Mellivora; species Mellivora capensis. The sequence continues at coordinate 114,059 of PISX010002612.1, read as the reverse complement.
GGAATGGCTAGATTGGGGTTTGAATCCTGACTTTGTCTATTTCTAGCTTTGAGACTTTAGGCAAGTTATTTAATTTTTCTGAGGCTTGGTTTCCTTATTTATAAAACTAGGAATAATGGTAATGCTTATCTCATTTCCCAGTTTCATGCCAAGATGTAGATGTAAAAAAAATTAAACACAAAGTATAAAGATTAGGAGAGAAGAAATAATAGTTATTATTTGCAGGGTTGCCTGGCTGGTTCAGTTGCTGGAGCATGTGACTCTTCATCTTGGGATTGTTGGTTCAAGCCCCATGTTGGGTGTGGAGATTACTTAAAAACAAAATCTTTAAAAAAATAGTTATTATCCGTAGATCTACTACTGACTATGTAGAAAACACAAAAGAAACAATAGACAAACTATTAGAATAAAAATGAGACTCTAGGGACGCTTGGGTGGCTCAGTTGGTTAAGCAGCTGCCTTCGGCTCAGGTCATGATCCCAGCGTCCTGGAATTGAGTCCCACATCGGGCTCCTTTCTCGGCAGGGAGCCTGCTTCTCCCTCTGCCTCTGCCTGCCACTCTGCCTGTGCTCACTCGCTCTCTCTCCCTCTCTCTCTGACAAATAAATAAATTAAAAAAAAAAAATGAGACTCTAGCAGGGTTGCTGGATATAAAATCAATATACAAAAGTCAGTTGAATTTTTATACATGAATAGCAATCATGTATTCATGATTCATGAAAACAAAAAAGAAGCCATTCACATTAGCAACAAAAATATAAAAGTACCTAGGAGTAGATACAACAGAAAATATGAATTTTTTATGGAGAAAATTATAAAATTTTTTGGAATTATGTTAAATTAAGAGCTAAATAAATAATCACGTTATTGGATAAAATACCTAACATGATAAATACATCAATTTTCCAAGCTGCTCTTTTGGTCCAGTGCAATTCCAATTAGATTTACAGTGAAGTGGGAACTTGATAAACTAATTCTTACACTTATGGAGTATAGCAAAGGGCCAAAATCCTTCTAAAGAAGAATAAGCTAGGGTGATTTTTCTGTACCAGATTATCAATACTTATCATAAAGTTATAGTAATCAAGACAGTGGTAGAGAAATAGGATGATGGAACAGAAGAAAGAGCCCAGAAACAAATCTTACATACATGAAAACTTGACTCTTAATGGTGTGGGCATTGCAGATTAGAGGAGAAAGAATGGAATATTCAAATCAAGGTGCTGGGAAAATCGGTGATCTTTACTGGAAAAAAAAAAAAAAGATTTTAGTTCTTAACCTTATGATATACACAAAGATAAATTCTATGTGGATCGAATCATTAGAAATGAAGAGAAATAATAGAAAATGTTTAGAATGATAGAATATTTTCATAACCTTGAGGTCATGCAACATACATGTTTTAAAGACACAGATTAATAAATTTGATTATATTAGAGTTAAGAACTTATTCATCACAAGACATCAAAGAGTGAAAAGATAAGCCATACCCCAGGAGAAGATATTTGTAACACACATAACCAACAAAGGATTAATATCCAGAATATATAAAGAATGATTGCAAATGTGTAAGAACAATACATTTGTAGCAGACTAATAGGCAAAATACATAAATGGGTATTTCCCACAAGAGGAAATATGAATGGGCAATAAACATGAAAAGATGCTTAACTCACTGATAATTAGGAAATTGCCAATTAAAACAACAGTGAGATACCATTACCTCAGATTACCAAAATTAAAAAGAGTGGCAGTACCAAGTTTTTAATGGGGATGAGGAGTAACCAAAACTCTCATTGACTGTTGCTGGGTGTAAATTTGTGTCACCACTTTGGCAAAATTTTGAAATTATCTAGCAAAGTTGAATACATGCATATGTTATGATCCAACAAATCCATCTCCATAATATATCCTAAAGAAACTCTCATATGTGTTTACCAGAAGACATAGGAAAAAATGTTCATCACATCATTTTCTATAATAACAAAGATAACGGACTTAACCGAAATGTCCACTTATTGTATAATGGATAAAGAAATCCTGTTAAACTTATAAAATGGACTGCAATTCTGAAATTAAAGTGAACTTATTATTACCATTTACATTAACTGGGGTGAAGTTACAATTCAATGTTGGGTGAAAAAAGAAAATCATAAAGAACATCTATAGTATGATACCATTTATAGAAAATTCATAAAAAGCTAAATAAAATAATATTTTGCTTAGGGATTCATACATGGAGATAAAATTATAGAGAAAACCAAAGGAATGGTTCAAACAACATTGAGATAGGGGCTTCTAAGATACCGGGGTTGTGTGTACATGGATTTTCATTTCATTATCATTATTCAAAGAGTACGTATGCGCTTTAAGCCCTCTCTTGTATGATATAGTTTGTAGTGAAAAACAAAGAAAGCAACAAGCTCAAAGTGGGAAGTGACTTGCCCATAGTAAGAAGTAAGCAAGGATGTAGATGGCAATTCTCAGGCTGGTGTCCTTTTCTGAAGTGTTAGTGGATAACCCTTAACCTTCTTTTGACTGTGGCTCTTTCTCTTCATTTGCATGTATGTGCTCATGACTTCCTGGGCCCTGGGGTGCCTTTTTCCAATGTGCAGGCCTTCCCCGTGGGACAAGAAACTAAGTTATGAGGACATATTTCCAATCAGGACTGTGTATTTTCCTTCAGTCTCTCATTAGGTGACAACATCGAAACCCAAATATCAGATGTGTCAGTCATCAGCCAAAGGTCTAGTTTGCAAGTCCAATTTCTTCATAGAAGACTAATGGCAACTATACTAATATTAATAAACATCTATCGAACACCTACTGTGTGTCAGGCACTATTATAGGCATACTTAGTCCTTCCTATACAGCCCCTAAGGATACTGTTATCATTCCACATTATTCCCCTGGATCTGGGGTTCAAACCCAGCCCCTCTGACTTCAGAACATTGACCACTCTCCACGCATTCAACTAGTTATTATATGCCTGCTATATTCAAGTCTGTGAAATAAGTAATGAACAAAACAGACATGGTCTCTGTCTTGATGGAGCTAACAATCCAGCGGGTGAGGCAGGCACTCATCCACATATAAAACCACAAATAGCAGTAAGGCTGTAGAGGGGAGACCTATAGGGAGCTATGATAACATCTGTCGGAGGGCCTATCTAGGTTGGGAGTTTCAGGGAGAGCTTCACGAGGACGTGACATTCGAGATGAAGGTGGAGAGGGCATTCGCCAGCCTGGGAATTTCATTTTTACACCAAGGAAGGTGGATATAGGGCAGAGGGAGAGAAGGACAGTGCAGGAGGAGGGTACAAGCCTCTAGGACAAGGTTAGAGAGAGAGAATGACATATTGTTTTCACAGGAGACCTCGTGTTTGCAGATATCTCCAGAGTTAGCAAGACACATAAGGACAGTTGGAGAAACAGCCTGTCCCAACCTACCCAAATGATCTGATGGGATTTAGCATTCTAACACTGTCTTGGGCAGAGACCTATTTATCTGCTGTGAAATGGGAAGACAGGACTGATATCCTACCCTTCCAATTTCCCTTCCTGAGCATAGGGGAGCTTCTTCCAGGATATGGCTTCCTTCTCCTGAGACGCAGGTGGCTGCTTTTGGACCATGGCTAAATTAATTCTTGGCACCATCCTTGAGGAGCTTGTTAAGCCGAGAAATTCAGCCAGGTCTCAGTGTTTGCCACACAAATATGCATTGTCTCAGGTTGTGGCTGGGACTCTGTCTTTTGTCCTTCTCCCTTTTGCCTTTAGTTAGAGCCAGGGTCTGCTCATCACAGGGCCATCTCTCTCTCCCAGGGTTGTTTCTAAATCTGTCTATATGACAAGGACCAATGCTTGCAAGTGCCATGAACTCAGCTGGAGGTAACACAAAAAATGGGAACTTAGTAAAAGGGTGTGGGAGTGTTTCATGAAATCCAAAGAGAGTGGTGAGGCTGGGTCTCAGAAACAAACAGACCCACGTGGTGGGGCCTAAAGCCAAGCCCCTCTCCATTGCGGCTGACGGGGAGAATGGGTGCTCTGCCCCATTCCCTTAGTCGTGGGTAGTGTAAGTACAGGTAGACCTACCCACGAGGCAGAAAAAGGCCCATGTGCAAGAAGAAGGGGATCTCCTACTTCTTGCCATCAACCATGGAAAATTTGACCCCTGATAAAATGTGATTCAACGAATGTCTAGGTCTGGCCAGTTAGATTCGTCATTCTTGTCCAGCAAGAGAAGCCAGTGCAAGGATGTTGAGAGGAGATGGAGTGTTGCTAGATGTAGTACCCTTTATGAGCTGAGTTGCAAATGGGAAGCCAAGAGAGACCTACTGTCAATACGGCCAAATTGAGTGGGGTCTCAAAATATCACCTAAATCAGCTGGACACTCATGTAGCAGCCCTGGTCGGGGGTCTGGATCTCATTCCATTAAGAGTGCGTTCCTGCTCTGAAGTCAGAGGTGGTCACTGGCTCCTCATTGGTCCATCTCGGCCTTCGTTAAAGGGGAGCCTGACTTCCTATTGGCTGGCCCACGCCCAATGTTGTCACGGCAGAAGTGAAGGCTCACTGCTCACTGTTCCAGCCGCTTCTATCTTTCTTCGTACAGCAAAATGCAGTAATGCCAGAAACAAAGACATTTTTGTATCCGCATTTGCCAGGGGACATAAAGTTACTTCTGCTTTCCTACTACAGTTCTTGCACAACAGGAGCGTGCCCTGTGTTTGCTTTTCTCTTTTTATTTTTCAAGGTAAGATAATCACGAATGGCATTTTAAGAAAATTCTTGTTACACATTTTGAGGATTTGGGTTCAAGATATGGCACAGAATTGGAAAGAGGATTCCTTTTGTGTCTGAATGGAACCCATGCAGACTCCATCCCCTCCCCCCCCCTTTACCCCCCCCCCCCGCTCCCCCCCCACCCCCACTTCTGGACCTCAGCACAGGGTGTTGGGGGTTGGGGGCTCTACCTCAGCCCTTAGGGGTAGTGATGGCTGCTCCTTACAGCTGCTATTCCTATATTCTTTAGGGGTTTTTTTTTGTTTTTGTTTTTGTTTTTGTTTTTGTTTTACTTAGCCCTTTGTTACTCCTGTAATAAATTCTGTGTGTGCATTAAAAAAACTTAATTGAGCTAAGAACAATAAACAGGACATCTATCCTTTTAAGTTTTAAGTGTACGATACATTATTGTTGACTCTAGGTACGATGTTGTTCAATGGTCTCTAGACCTTCCTCATCCTACATAAGGGAAACTTGATGCCTGTTGATTAATAACTCCCATTTCTCTCCCTAGTAACCCCCATTCAGTCTTTGATTTTAGGAGTTTGGTATTATAGAGAACACCTATAAATAAAATCATGCAATATTTGTGTTTCTGTGACTGGCTTATTTCTCTTGGCATCATATTCTCAAGGTCCATCCACGTTGTCCATGTTGCAGTGTTTCCCTCTTTTTAAAGGCTGGATAGTATTCCATTATATGTATATGCCTCATTTTCTTCTCTCACCTTCTGTCTGTGGACACTTATATTTTTTCCATGTCTCTGCTTTGTGATGCTGTTGTAGTAAACCCTGGAGTGCTGATATCTGTTTGAGATCCTGATAAATCCATATATTCCCATTATAGTTCTGATTCTTACATTAAACTTGCGCTGTTCAAATTACTGTGTGCTTTCTCTCCCTCCGGATTGGACCCAAACGAATTCATCCAGGTTGAAGAGATGTGGTTACATCCAAGCATAAAGTACAAAATCTCAAATCAGATTTGATTATTCCCATTTTACAGATGGGGAACTGAGACTAAAGGGGATACACCTTCGGCAGCAGATGCCCGGAATACCCTGCCTGTTTGTCCTTGCTCCTTTACCCTTTTGGTGCACCTCCGTCTGCCAGAACCAACATTTCTGTGCCTGAGGGCCTTCTCTGCCTATCAGTGCTCACTTTCCCCATCTCTGCAGCAGGCAACAGTACCAGGGGAATTACATACTCTTGCCTTCAACCAATGACTGACAGGAGTTGTTACCTAAATACTCCCCCGCCCCGGGTCTCCTTGCTCCCTGGGAGTGGGAGAATTGGCTGCATGTCTCCTCTGACCTCCAATTTCCTTAGCAGGGTGAAATTCCATGGCCCATTGCGACAACAGACAACATCACACACCTGCTATTGTTTGCCTTCCCTGCCCCGTTTCACTCCCCCACACTCCTGCCGGCGTCTCCTTCACCTTCCAAACAAAGCACTTCCAGTCAACCCCTTTCTCTGGGTCTGCCTCTGGGAGAACCTAACCAAAGCACTTATCAGAGGTCATACCCTGAGGCGGTGGTAGAGAAGGGACTGGAAATTAGATTTCTTACTCTGTGGACTAGCTTCTATGCACTGCACTGCCTTGCTCCTCTGTTCTTACCCAGCCTTGGTTCAGATAAGACTTTACACTTGAGTTCGTGGTTATTTCTCAGCTAATTCTCAAACTAGCAGCTTTCTACATGGTTGCAACTGTTGGGCATGTCAGTCATGATTTCCCAGACATATGCCCTTCCAAAATAGTCTCTTCTACTCAGGCTCCTTCTCAGAGGGAGATGGGTTTAAGTGCCCTGTTTATAACATGGGGGCTCTTTGCTGGAATTTCCATATACACCAGACACTTTGTTCTGTACTTACTTGCATTGGCCCACACAATCTCTACCACCATCTTGTGCGATAGGTCTTGGTTCTAGAATTCTTCGATTCTAAGACACATCCTCCATCTATTTACCTTTTTGGGGGTTGGGGGACGTTATCATATTAAATGCCTAAATCAATTGTAAGGCACAGCCCAGTTTCAGAATGTTAAAATATGGAAAAAAAATACAGAATAATCTTTATTTAACAATAAGGTATTAGAGACTCAAAGAGATTAAGTCATGTGCCCACACTCAAGCAGTAAGTTGTAGAGCTGGGATGTCTACAGTTCATGGTGGTGAGAGGTGACCCTGTCCTTTCTCTTCCTCTTCCTCCTGTACCCACTTCCAGCTGCAGCCAGCTGGTTGGTTCAGGTATGTACATCTGATCTCCAGCTGTTCCAAGTATTGTGTCCTCTCAGGAATGAAGTCTTGGTTTTCAGGGAGACTGAATCTGCCTGGAGCTGCGGAACTAGGAAGCCAGAGAGGGTCAGAACCATGACAGGCTGGAGCCTTGGACAAGCTGACGTATAGATGCGGAGACAGTTTGAGGATGGAGATAAATGAGGCAGAGAAGCCAAGAAGGTGAGATGGGGATACCAGCCCCTGTGATGCTCTCACTCTCCTTCTTCCAGGAGGGTTATGGAACATTCTCCTGAATAAAAATAACATTTATTTGCCAGGTGCTTTGCTTGGTCTTTGCATACATGATCTCACATCACATTCATGACAACATTTTGGCTGGTTCTATTCTCACCCTATTTTAGAGTGAGAACACAGGCTCAGAAAAGTCACTTGCCTGACTCGGTCTCACAGGTGGAAAGTGGCTAAACCGGGTTGGGATCCACACGGTCTCTGTCCAGAGCTGGGCTTCTCATCTCTACACCACCTTACTTTGAGATCACTCAAAGCAATGACCCCAAACAAACAAAAACCCCGAACCACCCTCTTGTTCATGCTGGTTTGCATGAGTGTCTGATCCTTGGCACAAGGTAGTTGCATCTGGAACAGAAGTTTTCACAGAGGATTTTGTTTTTCCCTCTGGGTTTATCCTCTTTGACTATGGTATCAGTGACAACAGCTTTCTGTGTTTATAGACTCTTCTTTACGAAGCATGCACTTGAAGCATGAGTATCTGCTTTTTTGGGCTGAGTGAATGAATATGTTTTATTTCTCTGAGAAGCCACATCTCTTGGGCACGTGGTGACTGAACTCTCTGGGTTGTTTGTTTTGTTTTCATCTGAGCAATCCATGCCCCCAATGCAGGTTCTCACTACTCCTTCTCTATCCCCCTTGATGGATGAATCCATTTGAACAGGGTTTTCCAGTTGCTATATGATTTATTTGCTAACTCAGGTGCTCATTCAGCAACTGAGCATTTACTGAGCACCTATTCTTTACTAGACATTGTGAGGAAGAGAGAACCACTGACACGCCCCTGCTTCAAGGAGCTTGCAGGGTGGGGCATGGGAAGGGAAGTGGGAGGGAAGAAGGTCACTGAGGACCGCACAGCATCGCGAGGGCTGTCACAGAGGTAAGCTCAGTGATGACAAGACTCCAGAGGAGCTGTGTGTGCATCAGACTGGGGTTTTATCGAGACTTCCTGATTGGTTGGTTGTGGTGTTGAAGGATAGGTGGGTGTTAGCTACATAGTCAATGGGTGTGGAGCACGTGAAGCAGAGACAATAGCAAGTATCAAAGTCAGGAGGAACGTTAGGAGAACTGCAACTCACTAGGTGTGGCAGAAGGCACAGGTGAGAGGGATGTGGACAGAGTGATCAGGGACCACACTAGAAAGGCCTTCAGGGGATGGACTGAGGAAGATCCTTATTAACAAGTGAAGGACTTCATGGAAGTGTTTAAGCAGGGGAGTGTTGCAGCTGGGCTGTTTTCTTATGGTGGCCGTGGGGTAGGTAGGTGGGGTGGAGTGGCAATTTTCACTGTAAGAAAACTACAGTTGGGAGGCAGTTGCTCTAATCCAGGTAAACAGCGGCAGTGCAGATGGAGGAGCAAGAGCAGATCTGAGAGCGTTTGGGGCTGAGCTTCTTGCAGAGTGCAGTGGTGGGCGAAGGAGAGGGGGGCATCCTTCATTCTTAGGTCATTGGTTTAGATGACCGTGTTGGTGGCACTGGTACCATTTATCGGGATGGTGATGGAGGTGATGGAGCTGGTATGGGGGCTGGACTGGGATGGAGAAATGAGTTCAGATTGGAATATGCAGAAACAGATGCACCTGTGGCACACATAGGGGAATGGGGGTTAGTGGCAGGAGAACACCAGAGAGGGGCAGAACCAGAAAGACCAATGTTCAGACAGCATCTTGTAGCTGCCCTGGGAATGGGATGTGATGATGGAGTAAGGAAAATTCTTTTGCTTATCTTAGGCATCCTCGATCTTTTCTTGCAAGTTTTCTACTTGGAAAACTCCCCTTGTCTGTTTTTGGGGTGTGTAGTCAAATTGCAATGTCAGTGCACCCAGCACTGATAATTTCCCTGGAGAGATATATCTTCCCACCCATTTGGATGTAGCGTGTTGGAGCCCATGTGGAGGATTCTGCTTCCTTGCAGTTCATTGATACATTCCTTGCATTTGGTATCCATCGTCCTCTGGCCATCACCAAGTCAACGGGATTCTAATATTCCTTTCCCTGATCCAACCAAAGCTCTTTGTAAATTGGACTCAGCAGGAGTAAGTCCAGTGACCTCATAAATAGTGGAAATGATTGCAAATCAGAATTCATATATGTTCCCAACTCAGTGGGTATCCTTCTCCCCCACAAAGGAAGCAATCATTGCTTTCAAATTTCTGTTTGCCCTTTCACTCAGCTATGTTGGAAGAAAATATATAGAGAGATTTTGCTGTATAAGCCTGAAAAGTCCACTTCCTCCAACTTGGAAATAAGAGTCCTATGTCTGGCCCTGTGTAGTCATGTGGTTGCACTTGGGGGAATCACTCAGAGGTGTGAGGATCTGGCTGGGGGCTCATAGAAAAGGTCTTCCATAAGCACCAGGGAAAATATTTCATACTAAAAGAAACACTTTTAAAAAATTGTGGTAGAGACCACTAATGCTTCACCAACATCCGTGTTTTCTCCTCCTTCCAGGGCACGTGGAAGAGGAGGGGCCCTTCCATGTGGCAGTGACTCATTTTGGCCAATGGAACATGGGAAAAGTAATTATACCCATTCCAGGTTTGGCACTTCATGAGACCTTCCATATTCTCTTTCTTGCCTGTTTTCTGGGTTTTGTGGTGATCTGGTAGGGGATGCTGAGTCCCTAAGAGATGGCAGAGCAAATACATGGAAGGAGTTTAAGTTCCTGAATGACTGCATGGAACAGAGCTCTGCCCACTGGCCTGCACTGACCTATGCCTTGAGCAGGAAATAAATCTCTCTGTGTCTAAACACTAAGATTTGGGGGTTGTCTGTTGTAGGAATTAGGTTATCCTTACTGCTACCTATTTCTTCTTGGAGTCCTGCTTGGATTTGTATGGAAAAGACTTCTTTCCTCCACCTCCTTCCTTGCCTGGCACTCCTTCTGCATTCTTTATAGAGAGATATATGAATCCAGTAACTTGTGGTTCTGATGCATAAAAGGTTCTGATGCATAAAATAGAGAGAGAGGGAGGGAGAGAGAGATAGCGAGAGCAAGGGATTGCTTGGGAGAAAGCCAGGATAGACTTGGATTCTCATCCTGCCTGTAGCTTCTATTAGCTGACAAATCATTTAATTTTGTCTAATCTCAGTTCCCTCACTTGTGAAATGGGCTTGTACGAATAAGGAGAGTTGCTGTGAGGGTTTGATGAGATAATGTATATGAAAGCAGTTTATAAGCTGTAAAGCTCAGTATGCCTGCGGGTGATGATCAGGGAGGTGGGAGGATGTTGACATGTGGCTGAGCAATGCTTCGCTGGGGCTGTTCTCTTCTCCTCTGCCATTCTGGGCACCCACACTCTTTTAGTGGAAACACCAACGTTGAACCCCAGTTCTTTCATGTCGCACTGCTCGAAATATGCCTTGGATAGCATTTATAGAAAGTTAAGGTTAATTTTGCTCACTCTCAATGCTTTTTTTTTTTCTCTTCTTTGAGTTGTTGCTAGATTTATGGAAGGAGAATTCATAGAGCAGAGTTAATAAGTCAATTAAATTTCATTTGGTTTACAAAAAAATCTCCATTCTAAAGCCGCCCAAGAAACAAAACTACATCTATTCATACAAATTGCAATGCTTTTTCACTGAATAAACAATTTCTTTTTTGTGTTTTATTGTTTTTATGTCCTAAAAGGACAGAGAGATTCACCCATCTTGGAGTTTCCATAATTTAAGAACAATCATTTGCTTTTTCTAATTTGTCCTAATGAGACCACATTTTTTCTTTATCAGACCCATTTTCTCTGGCAAAAGGTCGTCACAGGCAATCATCCATGTCTGCTGGGTATAAATTGTTTTCATAACAATTTCCATTTGCCTTGGAAAATGCGCCAGGCTGAAAACATGGCCACTTTGTATCTGTGACAGTTTGTATCATATTTCCTCCCATTTACTTCAGAGTATCAACACTCAGAAGAATAACAAGCCATGGAGTTGGGAATGTACGCTGGTGATGTGGACTGACAATCCTCCGTCCCTGCTTCCTAGACCCGCACACCTGTGCCATCTCCTCTCTCTAGCTCACGCTGGGATCTAGATCCCCTTTTCACTTCCTCCTGCCTCCTTGGTGAGCTTTCTGGCTGTCTTGGGCACTGATGCCCCTTCCTTCTGTGTCCCAAAGCAGAAGACTCTTCAAGCCCTCTTCCACCCCCAGTCTCTGCTCCTAGAGGTCCTGGGCCAAGGTTGGAAGCCTGTGATAGTCAGAGGAAGGGAGGAATTAAAAAAAAAAAAAACATGTTGTATTTCATCTTAGTTCTCCAAAAGCTCAAGCATGTATTCTATTGATTCCCTCATTCATTCATGTCACTCATTCACCGTGTGAAGGAGATTTGAGTTGCTTCCCACCATTGACGATCATAAATAAAGCTGCTGTCTTAGTCTGTTCAGGCTGCCATGGACTGGGTGGCTTATAAACAACAGAAAGTTATTTCTCACAGGTCTGGAGGCTGGAAGTCCAAGATCTCGGTCCAAGATCAGGGTGCTGGTACTATCAGGTTTTGGTGAGGGTCCTCTTTTCAGCTGCAGATTACCAAGTTCTCTTTGTATCCTCACATGGCGGAAAGAGAGGGAGAGCTCTCTGGGGTCCCTTTTGTAAGGGTACTAACCCCATTCATGAGGGATCCACTCATACAAGTGACTCACCTCTCAAAGGTCCCACATCCTAATATCATCACATTGGGAATTAGATTTCAGTATCAAATGTTCTGGATGGAGGAACAAACATTGAGTCCATAACAGCTGCTATGAACATTTGCATAGATTTTTACGTGAAGGCACACTTTCCTTTGTCTAGGGTTAACATCCAGGACTAGGATTGTTGAGGTATAGATGGTGTGTGGTTAACTTAGAAGGAAACTGCCCAATCTTTCACAGAGTGTCTGCACCATTTTTGCATTCCCAGGAGCAATGAAACTTTTTGCTCCTCTTCCTCACCAACACTTGGTGTTGTCAATATTTTTAATTTTAGCCATTTTAAGGGGGTGGTAAGTGGTGTGTATTGTGGTAGTAATTTGCATTTTCCTAATGACTAGTGACATTGAACATCTTTTCATGAACTTATTTGACCTCCTTATATCCTCTTTGGTGAAGAGTCTGCTCAAGTCCTTTGGCTGTTTCTTATTATTGCATTTTTAGAATTCTTTATGTATTCTGGATACAAATCCTATGTCAGGTTCGTGGTTGGAAAATATTTCTTCCCAGCCTGTAGCTTGCCTTTTAATTCTCCTGTCAGTATCTTTGGTAGAGCAAAGGTTTAAATTTTTTTTTTTTGTAACATTTTCTTTTTTTTTTTTTTAAGATTTTATTTATTTATTTGACAGAGATCACAGGTGGGCAGAGAGGCAGGCAGAGAGAGAGGAGGAAGCAGGCTCCCTGCTGAGCAGAGCGCCTGATGTGAGGCTCCATCCCAGGACCCTGGGATCGTGACCTGAGCCAAAGGTAGAGGCTTTAACCCGCTGAGCCACCCAGGCTCCCCAAGGTTTAAAATTTTTATGAAGCTCCAATTTATCAATTTTTTTCTTTTATGAATTGTGCTTTGGTATCATTTCTAAGAGTGCCAGGTATTTAAAATTTTCTAGTAGCCTTTTAAAGAAAAGTCAAAGGAAATAAGGAAAATTAATTGTAATAAGATATTTTATTTAACCCAATATTTCCAAAATGCTATAATTTCAACACACAATCACTTTAAAAATTAAGGAGATATTTCACATTTTTTTCATACTTAGTCTTCAAAATCCATTGTGTGTTTCATACTTACAAGCCATCTCCATCAGACTGTCCACAGTTTCAGTGCTCAATAGCCACGTGGGTTAGTGCCTATTGCACTGCAGAGCGTTGAACCAGACCACATGACAGGTTTTCACAGGTGATGGTTGATCACTTTTGAACCCTCACCCACACTGAGGGTACAAAAAGGAGAGGAATCAGAGATTTGGAGACGGTCTTTGGGGAGGATTTTTTTCAGAGAAACCTGTGCTGTGAGTTCTGTCCTCCTCCCCTGGGGAGGGATGGGATCATCATCATCATCTCCTTCTCCTTCTCCTTCTCTTTCTCCTTCTCTTTCTCCCCCTTCTTCTTCTTCTCCTCCTCCTCCTCCTCCTCCTCCTCCTCCTCCTCCTTCTTCTTCTTCTTCTTCTTCTTCTTCTTCTTCTCCTCCTCCTCCTCCTCCTCCTCCTCCTCCTCCTCCTCCTCCTCCTCCTTCTTCTTCTTCTTCTTCTTCTTCTTCCTCTTCTTCTCTAAGATTTTATTTATGCATTTGAAAGAGAGAGAATGAGAGAGAGAGCATGAGAGAGGAGAGGGGCAGAGGGAAAAGCAGACTCCCCACTGAGCAGGGAGCCCAATGAGGGACTCCATCCCAGGACTGCAGGATCATGACCTGAGCCAAAGGCAGTTGCTTAACCAACTGAGGCAGCCGGCACCTTGGGGTCTGCTACTTCTTGATCTTAAACCACCTGAGAGGGAGCAGGAGGAGGAGAGGAGGATGTGGGGACGAGAGATTTGCAAAGGGGATGGTGCTGTGACACAGTTATTTTTTTTTAAGATTTTTAAATTTTATTTTATTTATTTGATTTATACCTAAGAAACCTAAAGGTCAGGAGACTGAGTCAGGTGCCCTGAAGGCAGCCTAGTAAAAGTCACTGCATTTGGAGGCACTTATTGGGATCGAGAGTACAAGGGTATACCTGAGGATGTGTGAGAGAGAAAGCCAGTGTGATGTCCTGGGCAGGACCTTGGCCATCAGACCTCAGCAGAGAGAAGCTACAGGGGTCACCCAAGGCCTTGGGACTGAGGCAAGGCCAGTGATTGGCCTAGGCAGGGATATATTTGCCCTCATCAAGAGGACTGCAGCTGAGAGAGCGTGGAGTCTCCAAAGGACCCGCGAGAGAAAAGAAGTCAGCTGTAGGCGTCTGCTAAGTTCAGAGAACAGCCATGCTAGAGCTTCATGTACCAGTCAAAACACAACATTCAGGCTCCCCTGACCTTTTCCTCCTCTTTGCCTTCCATCCCTGGAAATGTCAGAAAGGGGGATTGCAAACGGGAGAGGAGGAGTAGAAGCGTAGGTGAAGAAAAAGAAGAGATCTACCATGTCTCTCTTCTCTGACTGCTGGCGTCCCACCTGTAAGTAGTCTGGGGTGGGAAGAATGGGAAAAAAACCTCAATTTTAAATCAGGCTTAAGGGTTTAATTATTATATGAGACAGGACGTTTAAATTCCTTCAATTCTTCCGTGATTTATTTATTTTTTAAGATTGTTTTATTTTATTTTATTTATTTGACAGACAGGGATCACAAGTAGGCAGAGCGGCAGGCAGAGAAGCAGGCAGAGAGAGGAGGAAGCAGGCCCCCTGCTGCGCAAAGAGCCGGATGCGGGGCTCGATCCCAGGACCCTGAGATCATGACCTGAGGTGAAGGCAGAGGCTTTAACCCACTGAGCCACATCTAAATCTGTGATTTAGATGAAGTTAAGACTGTTTATGCTTCTTATCTGTTTGATGACATGGTCTCAACTGATCTCCTGCCTCTAGACTCCCTTTTGCTCCCTCTGCTATCCCTCCTGCCCACCGACATAGAGGTAGCCTATTGAATTTCAAATCTGATCGTGTCATACCTGTTGTCACAAACCTGTCATGTGCAAACCTCTCAAGGCTTTCCGTGGGGGTAGAAGATGAGTTCCCTCTATTCAGTCCACAGGCCTCGCTGTGGTGGTCATGATGAGGGGTCATGGTGGTGATCATGGAGGCAGAGAACGCACTTGTCTCCGGTGCTCCTGGGGCCCTTGGCCACAAAGTACAGATACAGTTTAGTTTATTTGCAGTGGGGAAAATCAAGTGCATTGTTAAGTGAAATCAGTCAGTTGGAAATGTTGAGATATCATTAGACTGTCATTGAGAAAAATAAACCAATCAGTCATCAAATGGGTTTGATGGAAAATATAAGAGACTAGATTGGGTGATTATTAACTCGAGAATTGTTTGCTGATCCAGGCACCATGCTAACAAGCTGGGCTTACAAAAATATAGTAGTCACAGCTCCTACTCTCATGCGGTTTGCAGTTTATTGCGTGGGATGTTTGCAAGAAGTTATGGCTGTGTGTGAGGGTTGTTATGATGGAGGAAGTCCCAGGTGCTTTGGATGTCCATGGCAGAGACAGTGTCTAAAGCCTTACCAGTTTGAGTTCCCATCATTGGGGATCAAATATGCAAGCATATAAAGATGTAGTTAGGGAACACATATCGGAGGGCCCCAGCACTCAAAAGAAATAGAAGGAAATAACATTACTGAGTAGGAACATGATTAGGCGGGCAAAGGCGAAAATGGTCTGAATTGTCCAAGAATAGATGGGGAAACAGGATGACACTCCTCAATCATGGGGGAGAAAAAGCACCAAAGAATTATCATTTTATTTGAGATGGTTTATTGATTCCCTGCAATGGGAATAAAACATTCATATCTCGTAGATAATGGTTAACCGTGGGCCTTAGTGGTGGAGGTGATGAGGCACAGCTCATATTTCCAAAGGCTGGGAGTGTAACTGATCGGCGACCCCGTTGCTGAGCTCTGAAATCCTCTGTGTGCTTGCCCGAAGGCCACGATTCCTATGCCTGTCTCCTGCTGAGGACGGAGCATGGCGGGGCCACTAAGGAGACTCAGGGCCCTTCTGCTGGGTGACTTCCCACTTTCTTCTGCAGTGGGAAGATTCACTAATGATTTTTTGCACATCTAATCCCAGAGGATCTAGACTAACACACCTTCCCAACAGTGTTTCAGAGGAAATGAATAGATGTTTCCTGAAGCACCTTTTTATCCAGAAACCATCAGTGCTGTCAGGGTAGGCACAGCAGGGTGGGGCAATCAGCCCGGGCCATGTGGCATGACAGCACACATGTACCTGGTTTGAAGCTTGGCTCTTCCACTTAAGCTGTGGGACCTGGGGCAAGTTACTTAATCTCTGCTACTCTCCGTTTCCTCATCTGTAGAATGGGATACTCCCTTTCCCCCTCATAGTCTTTCATTTGGTGGGATTGGTCAAGGTTATGCATGTAAACTCTTACCATGGTACCTGGCACCTAGTTGGTCTGGTTGCTAAGGGCTTCATCCTTTTGTTCCTTCATCCTTTCCCCTGAATGCGCTAGTCTTCTTTCATTTAGGGCCCCTTGATACCACCCTTTAATACAGCTTCATGAAGGCCCCACTTCTCCAGGAAGCCCTGACTACCACAGCGCCAGGTTGAGATCTTTTACTTCTTCTTCTGACCTCCTGTTAGTGTCCCTCACTTGGTTCTGATTGTGCTAGACCCTAGATGGCTTACAGAGGCTCTCTCCCACGCTCCTTTTCTAGGAACCGCTCCTCCTGCAACCATGTGATTATCAAGGGAGCTATGTTGGTGCTCTGTAAATCTACCTTCTGGATACAGTTGCTTGTTCCCTGGGTTCTGAAATGAACCATGGATGCCTTTCCTTGGAGTTTTAGACTCAGGAGTGTCAAATTTGTCTCTCTCTGGGGGCAGCTAAGACTATCATGTCTTAAGCTCAGAAACTATTGGCAGCCCAGCCACATGTCCCATTGCACAAAAGGAGAGAGCCAGGCCACAAGGAGCTGCCACACATGAGAGGGAGAGGTGAAGGAAGGAGTGAGGTCTGGTAGCATTGAAGTCCTTGGTTCTGGTTATTCTGCAGGTTCTGAGAGACACCCCAACATTCTCATAACCAATACCCTCCTTGCCTAAGTAGAGTATCTGTCACTTGTAGCCCAAGGAGTTCTGAGTAACAAAGGTGTTACTTTGTTCCAAGTTTCTATCCCGCCTTCTGCCTTGACTGTGACCCTCTCAGGGGCAGAGACCAGGCCTCTCATTCTGCTTCTACCCCCAGGGCCCAGAATAGTGCCTGGTCCCTCCCTGCAGCTGCTTCAGACAGATGTGCGGTTGACTACAAGGCTAAATGAAACATTCTGCTCATGGAAAGTTTCTATATATTCTGTGCATGATGTCACAGGGCCACTTTAAATCAATGCTCAAAAATTGGGTTTAAGTGTGCTAAAAATGTTTGGTGGCAAGGACTGTGGACCCTTTTGGAAAAGAGCTCCGGGCAGGTATTTTGTAAGAGGCATGGTGGACT
Organism: Mellivora capensis; assembly: GCA_004024625.1. Lineage (NCBI taxonomy): Eukaryota > Metazoa > Chordata > Mammalia > Carnivora > Mustelidae > Mellivora > Mellivora capensis. The sequence goes on along the minus strand of PISX010002612.1, from coordinate 96,647 downwards.
TTCAAGATGATGGGTGTTGCTAGGTGAAACACTACCGGAGATGAAACAATGTCACCACCTGCCCCAACCCCAGGCTCCCCTGCTCCTCTTCCCTCACCTGTTTCACTAAGCAGCCTATTTTAAAATGCAAACATGGGGGTGCTTGGGTGGCTCAGTGAGGTAACAGCTGCCTTCAGCTCAGGGCGTGATCCCAGAGTCCTGAGATTGAGCCCTGCATCAGGCTCTCTTCTCGGCAGGGAGCCTGCTTCTCCCTCCTCTTCTGCCTGCTGCTCTGCCTACTTGTGACCTCTCTGACAAATAAATCGATAAAATCTTTACGAAAAGTGCAAACATGAGGAAACCATTGAGGCCACAACCTACCTGTCTGTGGTTGTAGATGCCCAAAGGGTTGGATTCGCTCTTAAGACTCTTGGCACACGTTATTCCATTTGACTCCTGATTAAAGTAAAAATCTACAAGGACTGAAATTTTTCTATTTCATGTACAACCTAGACCAGGCTAGGCTGGCCTTTCCAGTAAATATTAAAAGTTCAGATTCTGCTGATATGTATTGCATGCCTCTGTGAGCCTGGACCTGAGGGCATTCTCATGTGCTCTATCATTTAGCCCAGAAACCCCGTGACCCAGGACTTGTGGTCCCCAATTGACGAATAAGCAAGCAGACACAGAGAGGTCAAGCAACTTGTGTGGCATCACACAGCTAGCTGGTCAGGGGCTGAGCTAGGACTTGACTCTCAGTCTAGTTCTGTTTCTGCCATAACATGTGGGATAATAAGCCATAGGTGAGCCCCATGGGTAAGTTCTTCTTTCAAAAAGAAGAAAGTGGAAAATGACTCTCTCATATTGGGGGAAAAGTCAGTCCCGAGTGGGATTCCTCTTCTTGGTTCTGCAACACAAGTGAGGCCAGGACTTGGGTAAGATGAGTGGTCATTTACTTAGATGCAAAATGTAAGGGGTGCTGAAAAACTCACCCTAGAGATAAATAGCATTTTAATATAGCACTTAAAAAAGTCAAAATTAATGCAAAAAAAATCTGTGATAAGATTTTGGCTTTTTACTTAAAGATGGGCTCTGTTGACGGGGCCAGGATTCAAGTGAGGTGCGTGGGACTAACTGGGTGAGTGTGGGATTGACCTTGGATAGAAGGTCCAAGGATGGAGGACACTGCTATGAGTTCACCAGAAGCCATTTGTCTTCTTCCTTGGCTGATAGATGACTACGTGCGTCATTCCCCTTTATGGTTAGGTGTGGTGACTAAGTTCTCATGCAAAGTCAGTGGAGCTGATGTGAGTCACTCCAGACTTGGCCACAGAGAATGCCAACATTCGATTCTTCATGCTTTTCCAGCTTGATACCCACGAGCATGGGGACCTCAAAAGCAAGGGTTGAACATGGCAGAGTCACCAGAGAAAAATCACCCAGGAAGTGGGAGTCAGTAGTGGAGGACAGCAGCCCACTGGTCAGATCAAGAATCCCTTTCTGGATCTTAAGAGAGTTAAAAACAAACAAACAAAAAACTTCTTTTCTATTAGCCCACTAAGCTCTGGGGGAGGGGTGGGTATTTTCTCTAACACTAGCATTACCTTAACTGCTACATAGTTTGGTACCAGAAGTGGGATGCTGCTGTTACAAAGACCTACAACATAAGACATTGCCTTGGTGGCATGCAATGAGGTGGCATGCAATGAGGACCCGATTTTGGAGGCTGGAAAACCCATGAAGTACAGATGCAAAATCTTTGGTACAATTGTCACCTGTGATACGTTGGAAGCCCGGCCACGTGCCTACTGGACCTGTAGCTCTAGGGGACTCAGTTGGAAAGAGTCAGATAACATGCTGGGTTTTACTTTCTGCTTCTGGCAATGGACCATAAGAAAGAGATGAACTCAAGAGGGATTTGGCTGAGTTGCCTGAAAACAGCTCACAAGGAGCTGTTTTAACAGAGACAGGAGCCCCAAGAAATCATGAATGTGGAAGATTCTCCCAGAGAGCAGAGCCAGCACCTGGCTAAGGATGTTTCCCCACCGCGAAGGCAGCACAGCTCTAAATGTTGGTAGCAGATTGTTCATTTGGGCCTTTCCTATCTCTCCTCTTGGGCTGTATGCTGTTCCATGCCCACAGTGGCATGGAATGTGTTGGTGAAATCACGGTGAAATTAGCACTGTACATTCTAGTAGCAAACAGTATAACATGCCAGGGAGCTTCCAAGTGCCTTGCGCTCTTTAGCCCAGTAATTCCACATATGGGAATCTGTTCTAAAGAAACAGGCTGATGTGTAAATAAAGATTTAGGCACAAAGAGGCAGTGCTATTTAAATAATAAAAAATTGGGGGCACCTGAGTGGCTCAGTTGATTAAGTGTCTGACTCTCGATTTTGGCTCAGGTCATGATTTTAGGATTGTGAGATGGAGCCCCATGCTGGGCTCTGTGTTCAGTGGGGCATCTGCTTGGAATTCTCTCTCTTCCCTCTTCTCTTCTTGTGCTCTCTCTCCCTCTCTCCCAAATAGATAAATACCTCTTAAAAAAAATAAATAATAGAAAATTTGGAGATTATCTAAATATCCAACAGTGAATTAAATAAAAAGATCTAGTAAATTTATCAGATATTTATAGCATAGAATGTTACTCATCCATTAACCTTTTTTGTATATGAAGTTTTTCATGACTTGGGAAAAGCTTATCATGCAAAATTATATGTCGACAAAGACTGCCGCTTAGTAAAGACATATGCACAGCAAAAAAAAAAAAAACCAACCAAAAACAAAAAAACCCCACCAGAAATGGAATATGTTAATATGCTTGTGGCGATTTTATAGTTATGATAGGGTTTATTAGAGACAAGTATCTTGGAGGTTTTGGTAATACACATAGTTGCCACGAAGGGCATAGATGGCTTATAAAATTGGGGAAAAGAGTCTCCCTTGAAAGAACTGATGATGAACCAAAACCTTCTTGTCCCTCCTGTTCTTCTGATTCCAGCATTTGGTTTGATGAGCCGGAGACACCATTGGCCTGAGAATCAGGAGCCCTGACTTCAGAATTGAGTTGCTGGGTGAACTTGAGCCTCTCTGGGGCCTTTTTTCTCATTTGTACACAACAGGGGCTTCAGGGGAGGATACAGAGCTGGCCTTTCCAGTTCAGAAAGTCTGTACCCAAATGTGCTGAATCACTCTCCAGTTCATCATTCCTTGAGGTAAAAACCAATCCTAAATCTTGGAGCCTGATAGACTTTGAAATTGGCCCTCATTTTAATTCTCAAGTTCTTAGCGTGAGAGCAACATTCAATATGGTTCTGAAATATCTCATGCAAAAAAGTGCCAGAGTCATAGACTGAAATATTTATTTGAATATAAATGAACTCAGATTTGCCAAAATGCGTTCCCCCTGTTGTCATGGACACAAATGCCTGACTTTCTGATTTGCATTTCTTCTCTAATGGGTACAATATGTTTCAGCTCCTCATTGGTGCTGGGATTGGATTATGAGAAACTCACCCTTCTGTGAGCTCCCCAAAATGTCAGCCAGTGGGGAACTTTTGTGCCTTTGGCTCTGCTTCCCTAAGCCAGCTGGAAGTAAGTTTGTGTCCTCATAGGGTCAGGACAGTAGCTCAGAAGGCTCCGGGCCCCTCCCAGCCAGCTTCTCCGGGAGGAACAAGCCGTGGACTGTAGAGGGTGAGGGTGCCTTCTGCCTACTGCTTCTCGTGGTCTCTCCTACTCCTGTCAATTCGGGCTTCACCTTTGCTCCTTATTCTTGAATAATGAGGATTTCAGGAATTTTTGCACGGATATTCCTGATCTTTGCCAACCATGCTCCTTCCTTGTGATCCCTCTTGGTCCTAGGTTGCCCTGGGCCCTCCCTCCAAGCTCAAATCCTCAGAATCATGTTCTTCTTTGCCACTGACTTCAAAAAAGACTGTCACCAAGTCTCCCGATTTTATCCTCACGATTCCCATCCCCACCCCCTGCTCTCAATGAGTCTTGTTTTCCATGGACCTGGAAGAAAAGTCTTTCTAAAATGGTGATGGGATCTTGTTATGATTTTTCTTCAATCTCTTTAGTGGTTTGACCCTGATGTTAAGAGAAAGTCCCAAATTCTCGTCATGGCTTTTGAGACCCTGTCCTGTCTGGCTCCTGTCCCCCTTTTCAATCTCCTCTCACGCCTCCTGGTCCTGTGCTTGCTATATCCCAGGGACACTGGCCATCTTTGCGTGCACTGTTCCTTCCCCTCACGGCCACTGCCCACTCTGTCCCCTCATTTGGAGCTCTTGCCCCCGAGGGGACACTTCTCAGTTTTCAGGTTTTACCTTAAATGTCACTTGTTTAGGGAGATCTCTGATACCCTGGGGAGGTTTTATATTCCCTAGATTAATGTACTTGGCATCCCCTGGGCTTTTCGTCTATGGACTTGTCACAATTGGAATTAAACCCTGATCTCATGTCTAACTCCTCTGCCAGGCTATAAGCTCAGTGAGGGTTAAGATCAGGTTTACTCATTTGGCCATTGTATCTCCAGCCCCTTGTGGAGTGTCAGAGACAAGGTAGGTGCCAAATAATTATTCAAGTGACAATGAGTTCTTCAGAATAAATTTCTTAAAAAAAAAAAAAGATTTTATTTATTTATTTATTTGACAGAGAGAGAGAGAGAGAGAGACAGTGAGAGAGGGAACACAAGCAGAGGGAGAGGGAGAAGCAGGCTTCCCACCAAGCAGGGACCCCGATGCAGGGCTCGATCCCAGGACCCTGGGATCATGACCTAAGCTGAAGGCAGAGGCTTTAACCCACTGAGCCACCCAGGCGCCCCTCAGAATAAACTTCTAAATCGCAAGTCTAACCCCAGAAGCCCTCAACCCATAACTCTCTCCTTCCCTGACAAAACCAAGTGACTCAAACTTATCCAAGGGCTCACTGAAACAATGAGCACACACAAGGGCCCCTGTGGTCTGACTCCCAGCTCGTCCTCCCAGCCCCATGTCCTCCCACGGCTGCCTGACCCTGCCGGCTCCAGGCACAGCCCACACTTCAGAATCTCCCGACCCACCCGTGGCTTCCATGCCCTGAGTCTGGGTGCTTACTGCTGGATTTGTCTTTTCCTTCTCCATGGAGAACTCCAACACACCCTTCAAAACCCAGCTTGGATGAAGGAACCACGGCCTCCCCTCCCCCGGGAAGCCTCCTCCGCCCCCAGCCAGCTGGTCCGGTCCTGCCGGGTTGGATTACTCATGTGAAGTTTGTCGTCTGTGTCACTCTCTTGTGAGTTGCCTTAGGACAGGAAGCCCATTTTACTCTCCCGTGTCACCTGTGACCAGTGGGAGATCTGGCCCACGGCACCATCAGGGAACGTTTTTTTCTCTTCTCCCCATGTTTTCTCTCTGCTCCTGGACAGAAAAGCCCCTCTGCCTCCCTTCGTGCCTGGAAGTGTCGCTGCTCCAACCCCTTCCTATGAGCGTCATCCCACCAGAGATGTTGATAATCTGATCGGTCAGAGTGAGGACGTTCTCTGGAACAAATTGCTCTCACAGGTGGCATGTCTGTGTCTTAAAGGCAGGGACAGAGGCTTTGCTCCCTTTGGCCCGTTTATGCAGCCAGACACACAGTCATGCCATCTCCCCTCTGAGGCAGCTTCTGTGCCTCAGCCTGAGAGGTGAGTCACATGGGGCCTGCTGGGAGGATCTCACCAACCTCAACTTGGAGGCTCAGGCCTCTTGGCAAAGCTTTGCTTCCTGTCTCAGCTTTTTCCACAGAGTCCTGCATCTGAGGGGGTGAGGAGAAGACATTGGACCCATGGCCAGTGGCCAGGAAAAAGGGCTACTTTGTTTCCTACTTTGACTATGATGTCTTGTGCATGTGCTTCACCAGGCAGACCTCCGTGGCCCCCACTGGCTCCCTTATGGGCTCACCGAAACAATCGTTCTCAATTCAGAGTGCGCGGTTTAAATCCTGGCTCACTCCTTGCTGACTGAATGACTGTGGACAAGAGATGAGGTCTGCATTTCCTCACCTAAAAAATGGGGACATCAGTAGTGTTCACCTCTTAAGGATTTTGTGAAGATTATTTTTATTTTATTTTTAAAAAGATTTTATTTGTTTATTTGAGAGAGAGAGAGGGAGGGAGAGAGCAAGCGTACAAGCAGGGGGGAGGGGCAGAGGGAGAGGGAGAAGCAGGCGCCCCGCTGAGCAAGGAGCCCAACATGGGGCTTGATCCCAGGACCCATGACCTGAGCCAAAGGCAGACACCTCTGTTGTGAAGATGGAATGAGAGAGTCCAAGCAGGATTCCTGGGACTCAGGAAGTATCCAGTGGATATTACTGGAATGTAAGCTCTCCGAGGGCATGAATGAGTTCGTCTTCTTTGGAGCTGCATCTGTCGCTCCTGGGACTGAGCCTGACACAGAGCAGGTGCTCACTGAATGCTTATTATATGACTATTATTGTTCCTATTGTTAATAATGTGTAGGAGGCACTCAGTAAAGCTTTTTAAATGAATGAATGGATACATGCATGTCTCTCCAAAGCCTGATACACAGGCTCACTAAAAAGATATGAGTGTGTTGTAATAAAATCAAGCCCTATATGGGCACAGACAAAGGAGACCACACTACCTTGCAGTTATTTGCAATGTCAGCAGAATTTTCTAGTGCTGGCATTTTGGAACAGTCCCGTGATGGGAATGATGTCCTTCATTCTTTCCGCAGGACTCACTGACCTCCTCCCTGTCTCAAGTTCTCTCCTGGGTCCTACAGACACAGATGAGCCAGGTGACATCCCGGCCTCAAGGAGCTCCAGGCTCACAGGCGAGAACTTGGACAGCACTTGGTGCATGGTCTTAGGTACACACCCTGTGTTGTGGCTCCAGCTCCAGCTCTGTCCCTTCCTTGGTGAGTCCCCTGAGGATGCCCCTTCCTCTCTCTGGAACTCTTATGTTGGACTAGGTCGGCAGTGTTCCTTCTTCTGAGCAGAGGAATTCTTTGTTCCAGTAAAAATCCTATGTGGAAAGTGAGGATTAGGGGTGTCTGGGTGTCACAGTCAGTGAAGCATCCGATTCTTGGTTTTGGCTCAAGTCCTGATCTCGGGATCATGGGATCAAGTCCCACGTTGGCTTCAATGCTCAGCCCAGAGTCTGCTTGGGTCTCTCTCTCCCTCTCCCTCTGCCCCCTGCTCTCTCTCTAAAATAAATAAATTAATTTAAAAAAAAGAAAGAAAGAAAGAAAAAAGAAAGTGAAGGTTAAAGCAGATGCAAGGGAGCTGATGGGGAAGAGGGAGGCAGGCTCTGCCCACAGGCTCAGTCCCTGCCCTCCCTTCCCTGACTCCCCCACCTCAAGAGTACCAAGGGTGGGAACAAGGGCCCTCTAGTATTATTCATGATTCCGAAGTAATACAACATAAGCCAGTGTGTCCTGGACTGCCCAAAGAGAGTTTCTTGTTTTTTGTTTGTTTGTTTGGTTTGGTTTGGTTTTATAAATAAATTTTTATCTTAAAATAGTTTTTGGATTGGGAGAAAAGGTGGGAGAAGAGTGCAGAGAGTTGCCATATAACCCACATCAAATTTTCCCTATTATTAACCTCATAACATCAGCTTGGTACATCTATAACAATGCACAAGCCAATATTGTTATTAACTGAAGTCTTCACACATCCCTGGGTCTTGGATTCCCCACCTGTACAGCATGGGAGTTAGGAGCAAAGAGAATATAACATGAGGAATGAGACCAGTGACAATACTGCCATTATGAGGGTCTCACTGTATACTAGATGCTACCCGCATCATCTCATTTCGTCCCCAGGACAGACCCGAGAAGTCAGTGCTATTGTTCTCATTGGACAGACTTCATGAAGACTTCCCTAGTTTCCCCCTAATGTCCTTACCCTGTTTCTGGATGCCGTCTTGGATACCACATTCCGTCTGTTCATCGTGGCTCCTCAGGCTCCTTGTGGCCAGGATCGTCTCTTAGATTTCCCCTTTTGGGGTGATCTTGACAGTTTGGGGAGTACAGGTCAGGTATCTTGTAGAATGTCCCAGAATTGGGATTTGTCTGATATGTTTCTCATGATTAGCCTGGGGTTACAGGTTTTTGGAGGGAGACCCCGGGGGTGAATGCCATTCTTATCACATCGTTATCAAAGGTATGGCCCATCCGAGTGACTTGTCACTGCTTGATCCACTGGCTGAGGTATGTGGATTGGTTACTCCACTGAAAAGTTACTTTCTGTCCCCACTTTCCATGCCCTGTACTCTTCAGAGGGACACCACTATGACTCAAGAGTGGGGAATTATGTCCCACCTCCTTGAGGACAGAAGATATACGTAAATTACTTGAAATAGTTTTGCATCAAAGATTTGTCTCTTCTCCCCCATTTATTTATGGTTCACTCATTTACTTTTCTCTGTATGGACTCATATATATTTATTTTATACTTTGGGTTATAATCCAATACTATTTTATTTATCTGTTGCTCAGATCATATCCAAGGCATTCTGATTTCAGAAGGACTCAAGCACCGTCTGGTTCTGCCCCCAGAAAGAGCCTGTTGGTGGGGAGACGGTTTGGTGCAGGAGGAGGGATGGGGCTCTTGGTTATGAAGGCCTCCACTCCATCTGTGCTCTGTGCTGGAGGAGGGTCCCTGGCAGCTGCTGCTGAGGATATTTTGGGGAGGTGGGAGAAGTGGAGGCGACCCCCACCCCTCCTCACCACCCTCAAAGAATCAGAAGAGAGCTAAAGAGCTGAAGAAAAGCCAGCTTAGCAGGAGCCCACTCTGGTCCCCTGAATGGTTTTGATGGTGGAATTTAAAGAGGCAGCCACTTGTACTCACACCATCATCTGTTACTTTTGTCGCCGGCTGAAAACCCCGTCAGGTAGACTAGGGAGCAAAGCAAGAGGAAACCTTCGATGATTTCAACTGCTTGCGTGCCTTAAAAGCAAGATCTTCTTAGTGGGAGAAAACAGAAGTGGGGTGTGAGTGTGTATGCACGTGTGTGTGTGTGTGTGTGTGTGTGTGTGTTAAGACTGGTCCTGATGATTCATCATCATCCAGTCCCTGTCCCATCATGTCCCATCAGCCTGCCAGGTGACGCTGGGCAGGACACCTTATGTCACACATCTCTGGGTCTTGGATTCCCCACCTGTACAGGTGGGAGTTAGGAGCAAAGAGAATATAACATGAGGAATGAGACCAGCGACAATACTACCATTATGAGGGTCTCACTGTATACTAGATGCTACCCGCATCATCTCATTTCGTCCCCAGGACAGACCCAAGGAATCAGTGCTATTCTTCTTATTGGACAGATGAGGAAGGAGGTTCGGGTGTGGTGAGGCCAAGAGATCCCGATACAGTTGCCACTGAAGAGATAGCTTGTAGCTCGCAGTTCCCAGGAGGAGGGGGACACGGCTGTGCAGGATCAGAGGAGGAAGCACCTGCCCTCCGGGCCGAAGAGGACACAGTTCATGTCCAGGCTGGGATTTGAATCTTCTCCCAGGATTGGGATGATGAAGAACACAGGTGCTGGGGCCGATTCCCTGGGCTGAGATGCTGTGCAGCTCAGGCCATTTGCATCAGCTTTCTGCGCCTCCACTCTCCCATCTGTAAACAGGATCAGTAATAGAATTTTCTAAGAGCACGGAGGCTCTGTCATCTGAGAGCTGGTCCTTGAAGGAAACGCTGTGTAGGGGAGCTGAGATGGGCTCAGGATGCAAATGCAGGCAGTTAGCTCATTAATTCAGACTTCCGTGGTTTGCAGGCTGGGATGATTGGAAGCCAGTAAAACCAGGCTTCCTTTTCACTATTAATAAGAGTGTAAACAAGATTAGGGGGCGAGTGCAGGGAAACTAAGGTAGGCCATTGTTATCATAATATTGCAAGGGAATGTTAATTCACACAAGCAAACAAACTATTTTCAACTACTTTGAGGCTGCTGTTTACATATCAACAGTGTGCTAATTGCAAATGACTCCTCTCTCCATGCAGAGCCTGGTCTACTCCGTTAGCTTCTGGGGGGAGAATTTTTTACATTGGAAAGCAGTTATGGTCCTTTTCTTTAAACATACTCTGTAATTTGGACTTTTCTCTTTACCTTGTTTTTTTTTTTTTAAATAAAAAGATTATTTATTTATTTGACAGAGAGAGAGAGAGAGACAGAGACAGAGACAGAGAGAGCACAAGCAGGGGGAGGGGCAGGCGGAGGGAGGAGCAGGCTCCCTGATGAGCCAGGAGCATGATGTGGGACTCCATCCCAGGATCCTGCTGAAGGCAGATGCTTAAAGGACTGAGCCACTCAGGAGCCCCTTTACCTTGTTTTTTTACCAATCATGTGAGGATCCCCAAGATTCAGGGAGGGTGCTCACAGGAGAGTGGTGCCTTGGGGACACGAGGAGGGGCTGTCTTCAGAGAGCTCTGGGCATGGAAGTGCCTGAGCATAGCCTTCCCCAAAGTGACCATCTGCTTGGGTCTTGAAGGGTGATGGGTTTGGCTTGATCCGGGACCCATTCCTCAGCTCACACCCCTCTCACCTATCCTGTGCACCCCACCGACCAGCTCCCCTTTATTACATTGCCCTACCCTTCACATGGCACTCAGCTGCCATCCCCTTAGGGAGGCATCACCCCTTGGGGGAATGTGGCTGTGCTGTGTAGAATATGGGAAGCCGGAAGAATTGCCCCTCGTTTAGACTCACAGGACAAGACGTTAGAGCAGGAGAGTAGAGTAGTAGTTCTCAAATTTGGCTGTGCATTAGGGTCACCTGGGAAGCTTAAAAAAAAAAAAATGAATTCCCAGGTCCCACCCCAGATCAATTAAGTCAGTAGGCTAGAGGATCACAGCTGTAGAGTTTATTACTTACATTGCTCAAAGGGACGCTTGATCCCACTATATCTCACGTGGCTGTCAGACTCTTCTGTGTGTTTTCCTTGCTTCTCCCTCATTAATGAGCGTAACGAATTCATTACTTCCATAAAGTCAGCCAACCTTTATTGAGTGTCTGCTACATCAGGCAAGAAACCAGAATTTGGAGGGCCAAAAGTTCCTGCCCTCAGGATGTCGTAACTGGGGAGAGAGAAGTGTGCAAAGAAAATAGTATTCTGGTGCAGCCAGTGGTATCATGGAGGAGGGGCACCATTGTGCAGGAGCATGGAGGAGCCAGTGGAGGACTCAGCTGGGAGGGGATGGGGAGCAGTTCCCAGAAAAGCTAGCATCAAGGGTGAACCTTGAAAAGGAATTCTCTCGGCTCAGGGAAATTTGGACAGAGGGAACAGTATGTGCAACGGCCAGGAGGTGTGAAGCTGGGCTATGCCTGCACCAGCCTGTGTCAGGCACTCTTCTTAATCCCATAAATTAAGAACTATTTTTACCTCCAATTTACAGATTAGGAAACGGAGGCTTAGGGAAGTTGAACCATGGGACTGAGGTGCCACGATGGTGAGTGGAGAAGTTGAGATGGAAAGTAAGCTGCACTCAACCCCAGAACAAGAACCAGGTAAGGAGGATGGGAGGGGGGCGGACAGCAGAGCTGGACATGTGTGACAAGGGTCCTTGGTAGAGCAACATGGTCGCTCATTTTGGTGCCACCTTTTGGTCCCTGTTAAATACTCACAGTCTCTCTGAGGTTGTCCATGGTTGTGATACTGTATGTATATCTTTTGTAAGAATGACATTTTCATGGCAGAGCTAAGAGATTTGCCTTTAGAAAGCAGGAGCTCTGGGCTTTGAGTCAGTGGAGCTGCTCTTGCTGTTAGGGCAGTAAGAAAGTCACCTACTCATAGGGGCAGGAAGGGTAAGATGGTCTCACCGCGTGCAGGGTCAGTCTGCTTCTTAGAACTCAGCGGGGGGTCATCTGTCACTCCTGAGGCCAGTTTTGAGGAACAAGGACCATAGAATTGGTATTATAAGAGAGCTCAAGTGGAAAGCTATAATCATGTATGTTGCCCTGACGAAATTGAGGACTTGTTTAAAATACGCATCTCTGAGAAACCTCTCTTGCTGAGACAAATGAAGTAATTTGAGGAAGAGGCTCAGTCTATGTTAAACACAAAGAGGATGAGAGAATTAAAGGGGAGGGGTGGGATTGATCTCCGTGCTTGAGGCTGCAAGCCTTGGTCTGACACCTACGTGACAGCCTCTGATGTCTGTGCCGGGACACAACTCAGAAAGTGTCCTCCGCACAATGCAATGGAGAAATGAGATTAGCAGTTGTCAGAGGAGGCATTAATGGACTGTGGTTCTTACCCAGGGAGCATCTATATAGCTGCTGAGTAAGAACTAGAAAAAGGAGTCCCTTCTGGAAGAAGCAGCCTGGAGAGTGCCCGGCTTGGCAAGCAATGAGAGGCTGATGTCTCTCATCCCCCTGGTCTGTTGGCCAAGTGCCTTCGTGGAAACTGTACACCTGTGCCTAGCAGCCCTGTTTGCAGGGGGCCTGAGGTTGAGGTCCATCCTCTCCGTGTCCTTCCGTCTCAGCCTGGAACAAACATGGCTGGATAGGAGTTGTGGAAGCCAAGAGGAGGTAGAATTTGGTGGTCAGCCAAAGATATCTCCTCACATCCTTCCCGCAGGTCTACCCCCCAAAAAAGCCACGGGTCTGAGGACTGATCTTCCTGAGAAGGTCCCCTGACTTAACACTGGTGGCATCACAGGGAATCATTTGAAGACACCCCCTGTGTCCCCAAGGATGTCTTCAGAGTCAGGGAGTGAGCCAGGCAGTGTATCAAGTTCCTATCACTGCTGTAAGGAATGACTACACATTTAGTGGCTTAAAATGGCACAAATGTATTCTCTTCCTGTTCTGGAAGTCAGAAGTCCAAAATGGGTTTTATTTGTTTAAAATCAAGGTATTGGCAGGGCTGCATTCCTTCTGCAGGCTCTTCAGGAGAATCTATTTTCTTGCCTTTCTTAGCTCCTGGAAGCTGTCTGTATTCTTTAGCTAGTGCCTCTCCCTTCATCTTCTAAGGCAGCCATGTAGCATTTTCACATCTTTCTCTTTGACTTTGACTGTCCTGCCTTTCTCATAAAGATCCTTGTGATTAATTGTGACTAGCCCAGATAATCAAGGATTGTCTCTCCATCTCAAGATCCTTAACTGAAGTCACATCTGTGACACGCTCTCTGCTCTGTAAGGTAACATAGTCACAAATTCCCAGACACAGGACTAAGATGTAGACTTCTTTGGGGGACCGTTGTTCTGCCTACCACAGTGCCTATATGTTGCCTTTTTTGTTTGTGCCAGTGTCTATGTCTCCATCAGACTGTGAGCTTCTTGAAGATGAGAATTGTATACATTTTGTATCATTGGTATGTACCACATTACTTAACACAGCAGCTCTTGGCAAATACTAGTTCTTGAACAAAGACATCCTGACCTCTTCAGAGTTATGGGTAAGATCACCAAAGCTTAGAGAGGCATGGCATGTTTAAAGTTATACTGATCCTGTGGCAGAGCTAGGTTCAGAACCCAGGTTATCTGAGTCTTTCCACTTTCCCTCCTATATAGACAATGGTCCAAAGTCTCACTGTACAAGATAATCTATCCTTTTCCAATAGGATGGCATTAACATTTCTCCTGCTGGAGATGTTTCTCCTGCTGGAGAAACAATCTGCTGGCTGGGGTTGTTACCTATCCAGACAGAGAATAAAAAAGAGTCCAGGCTAGGGAGCCTCTAAGACCTCAGTCTAAATTCGGCTTCTACTTTATAGCATTTAGCTACTGCTGTGTAACAAAGCTCCCCATAACCTAGTGGTTTAAAACAACAATTTATAAATTCTCATTTGTCTATGGGTTGGTGTGTGTCTGGGGGGTCCTCTTAATCTAGACCTGACTTGATTGACCTTGGCTAGGTTTGCTCATGTCTGTGGCCACCTTCTGGGCCAGCTGGGGACTGGCTGGCCTGGGAAGGTGTGAACTAGGACACATCAGCTTTGTTCCATGTAGTCTCTTACCATCCAGTGAGTAAGCCTAGGTGTGTAGTCGTGGCCATGGCAGAGTCCGAGAGAGAGAGTAGGAGTGGACCAGCTCAGAGCTGGTGTGTCATCACTTTTGACACATCCTCTTGGCCAAAACAAATCGGAGACTAGATTCAAGGGGGTGTGGAAATGTCCCTGCTTCTTTATGGGAGGACCTAAGAAGTCACTTTGATACAGGGAGGGGTGGAAAATTAGGGAGAATTATATAGTTAATCTACCCTATGCTTTGATAGAGGATAGGATAGTTTCTTAATTTCTTGATTCCCTAGTTTCCACATCTGGAAAATGGGGAATAGTAATAATACCACACTGTGGTGAGGATTGAAGGAGATGGAACACCCGAAACCCTTACCAGTGACTGGCATGGTGCTTAATAATGATAGCAGTGACAGTGCTTACTAAGATCAGCAATTACTATCGTTACTGTTTTTGTTACTGTTGTTACATAATAATTGTTCCTGGTATTATAGTTACTATAAGGACTGGCAGGAAAATCTATGGTCCTGATAAGAGATAACAGATGCTGGTGGGATGTAGTCTCACTTCACGGGGACAGGGAGGAGGCCAGAGCATGGCCATTTCTCAGGTTACTGAACACCTGTTACCTTTCTTCCATTTCATAAGAAGGTGACTATTGTTAAGGATAAATATGAGAGATGTGTGGGTAGCTCAGTTGGTTAAGTGTCTGACCACTGATTTTCGCTCAGGTCATGATGTCAGGGTTGTGAGGTCAAGCCCTGCATCAGGCTCTGAGCTCAGTAGGGATTCTGCTTGAGGTTCTCTCTCTCTGCTCATCCTCCCCTACCCCCCCCCCCAATTAGCCTCTCTCTCCACTACCTCTCTTTCCAAAATAAATAAATAAGTCTTAAAGAAAGAGGAAAAATATGAAGGTAGCATTTTGGGGTGGAGTGGGACTTGAATTCAGAGGACCTGGATCCAAGTATTAGTTCTTTATCCTATTAGCTGTGAGAATTTGGACAAATTACTGTACCTTCCTGAATCTCAATTTCTTTCCCTATAAAATGGAGATAACAGTACCTACTTCCAAAATCTATTAGGTGAGCTGACTCAATTGCAACAAGTAAAGAAGAGCTCTGTGAGCTGGAAAACACTAGGCAAATACTCCTTATTCTAATTAATTGGTCTTTTCCTTCTTGTCATCAGGATCTGTACCCTCCAAGGGTCAGGTGCTCTCGGGATGATGAGCTTTAAGAAGATGATGGAAGTTTCTTGGCTCTCTGGTATCTGTGAGCAGGAAACTTATCTTAACTTGTGTGATTTTCCAGCAGTCATCCAAGCTTAAAAATTTCATAAAAGGGGACAAATTCCAAATGTTCAACCTTCTAAAATCAAAAGGAATGACTCACAGGTCATTAGCATCCCTGGAACATATTGGCTTCTGTTTTATTGCTATTAAGTAGGATTTAGCTCTATTTTATTAAGGCAATCTTTATAATCATGTGAGAGGTTAATGCATTTCGCACATAATCCACTGCCTAGCTCACTAAATGCTGAACCCATTAAAGCCAAGCCATGCAGGGGAAGGTTTCAAGACAGAGTGACAAATTATGGGTGGTATGCAGTGAGTGACTCAAAGTATCTGAGGGCTTTTTTTTTCTCTTCAAAATATAAAATTTGTTCTCAAGCAGAAAAATAAAGATCTATCCTAGCAAAACTACTTTTTTAGGGGCATATAGCTGCAGGGGCTAAGCTCTGGTGAGCATCAATGGACTGATGTCCAGGTATGGAGGGACTAAGAGAGCATCTTCTCAACAGTCCCCAGTCCCCTGACCAGTTAGGTCTTCTTTAGTGACTTCTTTACATCCCAGAACCTGAAAGACAGTATCTGCCAGGAATTCTGCATTTATTAAGCAATGATGGGTTGCCCCGCCCTCCGTACTCTCTTCATGGAAGACAGAGCTGGTTGGAGTTTCGAGCAGTACCGGGTCACAGTGATCATGTGAATATCTGAAGCCTGGAGAAGGAGGCAGGAGCCAGATTGTGGAAGACTTTGTAAATTTTTTTAGAGTAAATATCTAGGTAAATATCTAGATATTTTGGGTAAATACCTAGGGGTGAGATTGTTGGGTCAAATGAACAGCATATGTTTGACTTCTACTACACTGTCTTCCAAGGTTGTAATGATTTGCCCTCCTACCAGTAATGTACGATCATTTCAGGAGCTCTACATTTATGAAATTGGAGAGCCATTCTGGTGGGTTTCTAGTGGCATCTCATGGTGTTATGATTTGTGTTTTCCTAAGGATAAAGTTTGTTGGCATCTCTTTGTGTACTTGTTGGGGGCAGGATTTTCCACAGAGGACTCATAGGCTCCAACCTGTGTTTTAGGTTCTCAAACCAAGATGGAACGAAGATCTTGAATTTGATTTCTTCTCCTCATTCCTGCTGAAGTGATGCAACCAAAGGAACAGGGAAATTCTACCCAATTTCTGAGAGCTGCAAAGAGATCTTAGCCACTTCTCTGAAACCTCTAAGAGTTTAAGCAAAACAAAACAAAATAAATCAAAAGCAGAGAGCACAGAAAAAGGCAGGTGCTGGCTGCTCACTCTGCTCAGTCCATCGGTTGGTGGAATGAATAAAACAATTTTACCTGCCCCACTCCTTAGTTCTTCTTGGATCAGAGTGGTACAGATGGAAATAAGGGAAACATTCTGTGTTTGAAACTTCTGGTGGCAGAGGAAGGGGTAGGGCTCAGTCCTCTTATAACAATCCCCAAATGGCAAAACAAACAAACAAACAAACAAATAAAAAACCTGGTTGTACCCTAATATCTATTCCCCCCTTCTTTTATAGCAGTAGAATTTTTAGTTGGTCAAGTGACAACTCAGAATAAAAATTACATTTCCTAGCCTCCTTTGCAGGTAGGTATGTTTATATGATTGAGGCTTAGGCTCTGTAATCTAAGTAGAAATGGTAATGATCATCTCTAGGAAGTGTTCTTTTTTTTTCCTGAGAGAGAGAGAGGGAAAGAGAGAGTGTGTGGTGGGGTGGGGTGGTGGGGGGGAGGGGTGCGGGGCAGGCATTGGGGACTGGGAAAGGACAGAGGAAGGGAGAGAATCCCAATCAGGCTGCATGCCTAGCATGGAGCCAGACATGGGGATCATTGCAGGGCTTGATTCCATGACGCAGAAATCATGACCTGAGCTGAAATCAAGAGTCAGATGCTTCACAGACTGAGACATCCAAGTGCCCCTCCAGAAAGTGTTCTTGAAGGGAAGGTGTATGACTTTCCCCCACCTTCCTATACCTGGCTGGATTCTGGACTTGAGGGCTGGAGTTGATGCATCCACTTTGGACTCTGAAATAAGACCCTACCTTGAGGAGGGATGGAACAATAAGATTGAATGAGTCAAAACCCTGACACTGTGCAACACGGAATTAAAGCGAGACAGACAGCTTCTGGATTTCTGTTTCTTGAAAGAGCAGTAAACTTCTATCTTGCTTAAGCCACTGTTGTTGTTGTTTGTTTTTGTCACTGGCAGCTGAAACTAATTTAAATTTATGAACCTTGATTGCTCATTGTCCTTGGTCACTCTTGGGAAAGGTAGAGTGACTTAGTAATTACCAACAGATTATCCAAAGTGAACCAACTGTAACTGTCGTCAACAAGTATGAGGAAATGGTGAAAAGATGCTGGTTTTGTGAAAAGACTTAGTGATTCAAAGAGACGGACTGGAAGGCCAGTCTGAATGTTGAGCACAAACGTGCATTCGGTGGGAACACTATTTCAAAAAGCCTTTTTTTTTTTTTCAAAAAGCCTTTTTAATTGTGTGAGATAGTGTTATGTTTTTATGTTTTTATGACTTTAAAAGATCAATCTGAAAACAATAAAGAGTTCTTAGGAGGGAAAGGTATGGTTTCCATTAATTGCTACCCCATCAAGGCTGTGCCTAGCCAAATGGAAATGTCAAAGAACAGCCTGATGAATTAGAAAACTAGCTTGAGAAACTCCCCCAAAACTCAGATGAAGATTTGAAGAGGTAGAACAGAAGCGTTAAACAAAAAGGAAAAGGAAAAGAACTTTAGAACGAATGGGGAATATAAGTAAAAATAGGCATGGAGATCCAGATCCAGGAAATTCACTGTCCATTTAATGGAAGTCCCAGAAGCAGAGAGCTTCCTAGAAGTGAAGCTATAATCAAAGAAGAGAATGTCCTTGAGTTGAAAAAAATAAATACATCTTCAAATAACAATATCTGCCAAGGGCTGGGAAGGAGCATTGAAGGAAGTTCAAAACTTTGGAGATTATCAGACAGATATCACTAGTATCAGACAGAGAAACCAACAAGAGGACTGGATTGTCGACTGATTTGTCTTCAAATTATGCTCAACTATGGAAAATATTTATAAAATTCAGGGGCTGAATAATTGTGACTCTATAGTTTCTCCCATAAAATAAACTATTAAAATAATACCAGCTGTGGTTACTTACTATGTGACAGGCACTGTTCAAAGCAAGCTGGTTGAATTATTTCATTTAACATTCACAGCAATCGGTAAGGTGGCCACTATTATCCTTTTTACAGACGAGGACATTGAGGCACAAAGAGGTAACTAATTTGCCCAGGGTCACTCCATTAAAGCAGAAGAGACACAGTATGCACTCAGTTCATGCTCTTAACCACCACATTACACTGCTTTCGAAAATAAGTTGAAAAATATTAATCTCCTAGTAGGAGAACCAGACTTGGTAATCAATACATGTTAAGCTGCAACTGTGATAAGTGCCAGTAGGGGGTGCTATAGAATTTTTATGCTTGGGAATCCAGCCTGCCACTTCACTGATGAATGGCCTATAGTTACTGCTTATTGAATGCTTTCTTTTTAGCCAGTACTTAGTGTCATCCGAAGGGAAAAACTAGGGGAAGGATTTGGGCGATGATTTTCTGCTTACATGCAGCACAGAGAAACTCAGACTTGGGAGGAACCATGTCTATCAGAGGAGAGGATCACCTTGTCCAGTGTCTGTTTATAAACCCCATCAATGGGGAGCTCACTACCTCTTGCAGGACCCTGTGCCTTCATTGAACACCTGGGCCCCAAATGGTCCCCAGACCTCGAATCTGAGATTGTTCTTGAGGGTTGGAGATAGAAAATGATCGCAAAATCTTGGCTGGTTAATAACAGAGAGGGACAATATTCTTTAAATGTCTTTCCGAAGGACGGTCACACTTATCATGGAAAAAGGAAGTGTTCATAAAGGCCATAACGCAGCTTCCCAGGGGCTGATCTTGCAATCATACTTCCTGGATGTCCAGAGTAGCCTCTAGTGCTCAGTGGGTCTCCTGATTTCCTGATTCACGAAGTATTTACTCCTTCACTCTACCACTTGTGGATTTTTTGGTACACACATCCATTCGTTCATACCCTCATTTATTTTTTTCATTCATTCATCCATTCAGCAGGCATTTGCTAGGCTCCTTCTGGTCTAAGTGCAGGATGGGGGAATGAGATCCATTTCCAGGAGGTTCTGCCACACATAGAGACTCAAGTTATGAATTTTGAAAATGCCTGCAGACTTCCAAAGTGTGTGGGGTCTGTGAGAGTGGGGACTGCTCATAGCATCCAACTAGAGGCCCAGAGCCATGCACAGAGGGGCAGGCATGTGTGCAGCCTGGCACACATAGGTGATTCACTGGAGGTAAATGGCTTTAATGACGTATGAGTAAATGAAAAAGCACTTGAGGTTTCCACTTAGCTTCCATTTTATAAATGAAGATCCGGGCTCAGGTCACATTTTCCTATGCCGCCATCTGAAAGCAAGGGAGGTGTCTCACTGTAGCACAGGTAGACAGTATAGACGACAATTATTTAGGAATAGATTTGAAATCATTTATACTCCAACCAAATTTACAATGTTGATATCTTCAGCCAGACATGAGTGGGGAGAAAGGGAGAGACCAGAACTAAAGAGAATGATCAGCGCACTTTTAACATAGGTACGAGGACGGAAGAAAGGCAGGATACCTCTTGAAGCCAGGGGAGTGCTTGGTCAAGGGTCGGGGTCAGGGCCAAAGGGGGACAGACTGGAAGTAGGACAATAAGGCATGAGGAGTAAGTGAAGTTCCACCCAGGGATTCTGCTAGAACCTGGGGTGTGGTCGACCTTGGGTTTGCCATAGGGGTCACTTGGTACCAATACACCTTCTTCAGGCACATCCTTTATATGGAGCTCCTGCTTGTGTCCCTTACTGTCATTTGGGTGTCCCTCAAGGCCGGCATTCCCAGCCTTCAGGAGCAGCACAGGGCACAAGGGCCCAGTCTGTGAGTGACCACTCTTGTCCCCATTTCCCTAACTCTCTAGCTCACTCTCCCTCTATCTCATTTCCTCCCCCTTCCCTCTTCCCTCCTTCTCTCCTCCCTTCTCTCTTTCTCTTTTTTCCAGGGTCTTCTGAATTCCTTCTTTTCTTTCCCCATTGATCTGTCCTTTCCTTTCAGCTATGTTCATTTCCATCACTGCACTGAATACAAAGCAATGCCTCTCAATTGCCAGGTGCCGGAGGTAAAGAGATGAAAAAGTCAGGGTCCCCCAGATGTGAAGCCACTTGCAGAGGAGACAGACAAATGCTCTGCAAAGTTAGAAAGAAGCTCAAGGTGCTGTGGGAGCACTGAGGAGGGAGAGGTTATTAAATCAGTGGGTATTGAGAAGGGAGTAGGGAGAGTTACAAAGAGGAACGGATGCTTGAGATGGGCACTGACAAATGACTGGGAGTTCATGGTTGGACACAGGACTTCCAGGGAAAAAGAACAGCATGTGCCTGAAGCTTGGAGGCAGGGAGAGCATGCTGGGTCCATGCACCTGGATCTCAGGGATGTGGACTGGGTGGGAAGTCACTGATCATGGGAGCTCATTCCACACTCCGCGAAGAAGCGTTCTGCTGAAGTTTGGTCTCCTGGTCAGGAGGAATTTAGGGAAGAGCACCACCACCTTCACTTCCCAGCTGGAGGGAGCTGATGCACTGTGAACAGATGGGAAATAGGAGCCAGGTAAGTGGGCTACCTGGAGCTCACTGCTGGGTCCCTGCTCACCTTGTCCTGTCCTGCTGCCCCTGGGGCTGTCGGCTGTGGGGAGGAAGGGTGGCAGAGGGAGTTGGGGGAAGAAATAGTTTCAGAGACCTCTTAGCTGCTGAGACTTCATTGGGCCTGTCTGCTTGCCTATTGGTTATTCAGGGTAAGGCTGGGACAGATTTTCAAGGGGGCGGGGGAAAGAAATCACTTTTCTAAAAAGGAAGATGCTAATTCCTTGTGTGTCAAGCTTCGTGTGCAACTGGACTTCTGGCAACCACGAGCTGTTCCCATGAGGCCTTGCCTGGCCCCGGTGCTTTCATGGTGGAATAATGGGCAGCCCAGGCCGCGGCCCAGCCGGGCTGCTTTGAGTGAGGTCTGTGGCTCCCTGTGAAGGAGGACCCAGGCAGAGATCCTTAATGAGACGCAGAAGGGCTTCTGAGGGGCCCGGCCCGCTGGGACAGGGTCACTATGACAGGCTTGGAACCCTGTGGTCCTCTACACGTCGATGCCGGGCCCCTTCCCCACTGTGCGTCTAGGAGGGTCTCTCCTCTCCCCAGGGCCACAAGGGCCAGTCTTCCCACAGTGTCCTTGGACTGTACCCACATGGCCAACTGTGCAAATCTCTGCTCAGCCTTGCAGCCCGGAGCTGAGCCAGAGGACTCTTGACTCATTGCTGTAGCTGTTCTGGAACTTGGCACGGTTACTAGTATTCCTCAAAGTCGTAATTACCACCACTTAGCCCGGGTTAGTGATCTGGAGCAGGGAGCAGCCCAGCCCGCATTGCCTCCCGCTGCCAGCAGACCGACTACTGGTGATAGCTTCGTGGTTCATAATAATAATAATGATGATAATAGCTATCATTTATTGGACACTCGCTGTGGACCTGGCTCGGGGCTAGGTGTTTTACATGCGGAACAGAGCCTACTCCTGTTCCTCCCCCAATTCTCTCTACCACCACCCCCACGCCCCCACCCTGGGTCTGGTTCATAACCGTTGATTTGCATGGCAGCTTTTATTTTCGAGCAGCGGGGGAGAGGGTGTTCTGAGGACGAGGTTGGAGTGGATGCAGAGTGTTTTTTCCCATCTGGCCTCTCATGTGGTCCGGGTTGGAGCAGTTTGGTCAGCAGAAGGATGGGAATGGACAGAAAGCTTTTTTTTTTTTTTTTTTTTCCATGAGACACCTGGTAAGATTCTGGATAAGAAATCCTGGACAGAAAGGGACAAAAACCCAGGGAGATTTTGTGAGGCTTTAGGCCAAGTGAAGCAGCTTTGGAGGGTGACCCTCAACCCCGTTCTGCCTGGACCCCAACGGTTGGTGGCAAGGCTGCCATATGATGGATGGAGCAGGGGTGAGGCTTCTTATTGTAGGTCGTGCTCTCCAGGGGAAAATGTTGATGGCAAGATGTATGCAGGACGGGGTCGAGGAGGAAGCTTGGCTACCATATAAGCCCAACACTCCTCTGTCTTCAGGGGGCCCCAGGTGCCCCCTAGATGCATCACTTCAGTCATCAGATGACTGCCTTCCTATAGGGACATCAGTCCTATCGGATTAAGGACCTGCCCTCCTGCAGGATGGCAGGTCTTAACTAATCACATCTGTGACCACCTCTTTGGCAAATAAAGTTACATTTTGAGGCATTGGTATTCTAGGACCTTAACGTATCTTTTCATGGATATGATTTAACCCAGAACAGACTTATAAGATCCTATATTCTCCCTGAGCTCCTCCCTGAGCCCAACAATTAATTTTTCCACTGCCCTGGGTTCCGTGTGCCAGGAAAACAAAGGTAAGCTTTGCGGTTCGGCTGCAGGGAAGGTGGCGTGATGGACCCCTCCTTGCTGGAGCACATAATTTCTCCCCAAACCAAGACATCATAAAGTATCATAACAGAGTCTCACCAGAGCGGCCATCTGGACTCACTCTTACGACTGTCCCCCATGGTTCTGGGCATACAGCAGAGTCTGAGAATGCAAAGGGACTCTGGAGGAACTGACCCACCACGTAAAGTGCAGCATAGTGGTCTGGCAGGATGGGGAATGAGTGGAGACAACTAGACTTGGCAGGGTGGTGGCCATTGGTGACTCGGGGAGAGTGGCTTCGTGGCATAGAGGGGCCAGTCACAAGTCATGCTGTGGCGGCCTCAAGAACCAGGATGAGGGTTAAGACAATACTTTGGGTGATGTTTACTGTGATTGAGAAGATGTAGACACCGGTCAGAGGTTAGGATGGGGGCTATGGGATAAAGAGAGGCTTTTTTTAAAATGGGAAAACTTGAGCACATGTGCATGCTGATGGCAAGTGCTAGGTGTGAGGGAGAGCTTGGAGGTGCAGGCAAGGGAAAGGAGGACGTTTAGCTGAGGCTGGCAGGTGTTTCTACCTCTGAACCCCTCTAATCCACACCATCTGATCTTACCTGGAGATTTAATACACGCTCTCCTTGAGTCCATTCAATTACTGCCTGGTATCCTCGGCAGGGACATGGGAGGCAGGGGCGGGGGGCAGTGTGGGCAGTGGGAGGGTCACACCTGCAGGTTTGGTCCCAGGAGAGTGCCTGGAAGCCCTGTGTGCTATAGGATGATACTCTCTCCCTCCCCGAGCCTGATATACACGGTGGAATTTTTGTGGTTTAGTTACCAACCCTCCTCTCTGTGAGTCTGTCGATTTCTAGGCCCTCAATCAATGTTTGCTGAACGGTGGATGAATGGATGGATCCCAAGGACAGGGTTACCGTGGAGCTCCCCAGCATTTATCTTGAATCTGGAAAATGCAAGAAAAATCGGGCCATCTGTTTCTGTATTATATCAGGATAGCAAAAAGCCACAGAACTTAACAGTAGCCAACTCAATCATGTGTGACAACCTGGCAGTAATGCAGGACGCCGTTGTGTAAAACACTCCGTGTGTGTGTGTGTGTGTGTGTGGGTGTCTGCAAGAGTTGGATGTGACTGCATATAAAGTCACACGTGTGTAAAGGTGTGCATGTCTGAGTGTGTGAGCCTGATATCCGTGATTATCTGTGTACCGGAGGGACCAGACCTATGCAGGGGCATGTGTGTCGGCTAGGGTGTGGGGGTCCACGTGGACGCGCACTGCAAGATGGGCTCAGACGAGTGCGTGCACCGCAAATCGCCGTCTGGTTGTGTCCATACAGTATGTCCCCCTGAAAAATCTCTTGTTATCGAGCTCCTGGTGTCCAAATGTAGCTGAGAACTGCTCTGCCTCACTCCTTCAGCCCGAGCGGAGCCAAGCCATGTGAATTGGTTAAAAACCAGAATGATCCAATACTTAGGAAAATAGGCAACCATGACGGCTCGGCGTAGCTAGGCCTACCTCCCCCCCGCCCCCACCCCAGTGTTGTTTCATCTATCTGCGCTTCCAGTAGAATATTCTGCGATGATGAAATTAGAAATTGGTCTATATCTGCACTGTGTTTGGCAGGTCACAATGCAGGCCACATGTTAAACACCTGACATGTGGCCACTGGGGCTGAGCAACTGAATTTTTAATTTGCAGTACTTTCAATTAATTTAAATTTAAATTGCCACATGTGGCTAGGGGCTGGGGGATGGGACAGCGCAGATCCAGGCCCTGTGTCCCAGGCTTTTCTCTCTGCGTTGTGTCTTCAGAGCCGAAGCTCAGCCTGACACCGGGAGGGTGCTGGGAAGTGTCAGCTGACTGGGCAGGTCTTTGGGGGATTTGCATGAATGAAGAAAATAATGGAAATTTGATATAATAAATGGAAAATAAATCATGTTTGTAGATAAATGAGTACTTCTGAAGTGTTGGATAAATATCTCCCCTAAAGAGGTACATTAGATCTTTTTTTTTTTAAGATTTTTGTTTATTTATTTGACAGACAGAGATCACACGTAGGCAGAGACGCAGGCAGAGAGAGAGAGGAAGCAGGCTCCCCGCTGAGCAGTGAGCCTGATGCGGGGCTCCATCCCAGGATGCTGGGATCACGACCTGAGCTGAAGGCAGAGGCCTTAACCCACTGAGCCACCCAGGTGCCCCGGTACATTAGATCTTTATGGGGAGGTTATCTTAAGGGTTTAGTAAGACTTGGCCTTTTTTTTTTTTCTTTCTCTCTGTCTCCCCCCTCAGCTGAGTATGAGCAGACCTCAGACTCACATTTGCACGAGGTATGAATTTCTTCCCAGTGGAGGTTCAGTTGGTGATATAATGAAGCCACGGTCACCTCTGCCCCACCTCTGCATGCCCTTGTGAGCTTGCTGTCTCAAAGCCTGGGTAGTTCAAAAGACCCTCCATCTCCAAGTGCACATCATGGGAACTATAGATTCTCTGAATTAGAAGGGCACTTGGCAACTTCCCCATCTATTCCAAGAAGCACAACGTTGGAAGCTCATCTCACCAGTAGCTCACGGCCGGATGTAGGAAGTGTGCAATTTCCTGCTGATTTGGCAGCCTTGTCCCTCTGCCCACTGAGAAGGAACTTGAAATATTCCAGAGGTCCTCCACCTCTTTCCCATTGGCTGCTGTTTCTCTGCCATCGTGCATCTGGTGATGCTCAACGGAAGTGCGTGATCTCGTGTGTGTCACCTCTCTCGAACCCTCTGTGCCTCAGTTCCTTCACCTACAAAATGGTGGTGATATTAGGACCCATGGTCCCCACATCACGGGGTTTTCATGACACACAAATGAACTAATGCAGGTACTTAGAAGAGTCCCTAACATGGAGTAAGCTCTACATAGATGATAATTATCAATATCAGCATTATTATTTTATTTTGTTTTATTTTTTTAATTTTTATTTTTTATAAACAAATTTTTATCCCCAGGGGTACATGTCTGTGAATCACCAGGTTTACACACTTCACAGCACTGACCATAGCACATACCCTCCCCAATGTCCATTACCCCACCCCCCTTTCCCGACCCCCTCCCCGCCGCAACCCTCAGTTTGTTTTGTGAGATTAAGAGTCACTTATGGTTTGTCTCCCTCCCAATCCCATCTTGTTAGCATTATTATTTTTAATCATTATTTCATCTTCTTAGAATCAGATGATTGCCCAGTGAGTGGAGATTGTTTATTTACAGAAACTATTGATGATTATTTTTTTTACCTTAAATAAGAAATTGTGAAGTCAATACTCAACGGCACGTTATAAATATTTTTAACTACCATACCTATAATTAATTCTATAAACCAATAGTTTCTATGTTTTTAAAAATCATGGACTCCTTATTTAATGGACGCTCAGATTATAAAACATATATAAATGGAGCTTCTGTAGGAGAAGGGAAAGTGGACTCAAAGACCCTCCCTGCCCAAGCTGTCCTTCCACGGGTTTCTCGGAAGCCATGGACCCCAGGGTTATCCTTATAACCAAGACAATGATGCTCAAGGTAATGTCGTCTACATCATCAATCCCTCTCCACACTGGGGTCAGGTGACACGTGTTATTTTGTTAGTTGCTATAAGTGTACAAAGTGAGGATATCAGTTGACTCCATTTTAATGCTTTTCCTTCCTTCCATTCTGGAACCTTCATCCACTGTCTTCTGCTTACTTGCACCCAAACCCTTCCTTAATCTCCTTAGATAGATGGACTCTTCACTTCTGATATCCAAAGTTGTTCTTGTAGAGAATTTATGGACACTCCCTAGAGATCTGCTACCCTGGTGTCTTAATGTTTCACATCTCCCCACTGACCCTGAGTTTTTGAACACAGGGCCCAGTGCCGGGGTCTTCCTATCTTCCCTGGAGCCTGCTGAAAGGCCAAGCTCAAAGTAGACGCTCAATATACACTTGCTGAAGAAGACATTTCCTTAGGAAAAAAGAAGAAATTTGGAGACAGAAGACCTGGAGTTAAGTCTTGGTTTAACCATGTGACCGAGCAAGTCCACTTACCTTCTCTGAGGTAACACTGAGCCTCAGTATTCTCACCTGTAAAGTACAAACAGGGGCCTCCTGTTAGGCCGGTGTGAGGAGTCAGCCGGGAGAGATATGAAGCTCTTTGTAAACTGTAAAGGGACGGATGTGTGATGTGCGTGAGGGGACTGCTGTTACTGTGTCTACAGGGGGCAACTTTGGCCTGGTAAGCCTTCTGGGCTCCCTTCTGAACAACAGGGATGGATTCATTTGTAGAAAACATTTGCTAATTATTGTCTGGTTTGAATAATTATCGAGGGATTCTGGAAACAGCCCTTCCCACGGATCAAACTGTCACATCTGCAGCCGACCTTTAAGTAATCTGAGTGGGGGTAATTACAACGGGCTGGTTTTCTCTAAATATAGCTGTTCCCTAGCTAAAGGTCAACTCGAGGGAGCACAGTTTAATAATTGCGAGCAGTTTGATAATGAATTAGGGCAAATATTCCCAGGGGTGCAGTCAGTAGTTTCCTCTTACGAAGACCAGAATGTGGATACCCTGATGGGGAGGACTTGCTTTTCTGACCCTTGCTGGAGAACCTCAAGGTTCCCACTTTATTAAAGTTCCAGGCCTGACATGATATCGTTCATGGGAAGGTTACTGTGGTAAAAACTTGTACGGAGGGTGGGGTGAGCTCTTCCACTCCTGGGACCCCTGAGTCCTGAGAATTCCAGTGCTCTGCTGGGGTCCACTGTTTGTGTCCTAGCTGCATGCTTCACCTCTCCAGTGGGAGCCTTTACTCCTTAATGACTAAGACCCCAAAACAGAAACGTCAGGAAATACAAAATCCGAGAGGACTTGGCCCTGCCAAGATTCTTTGTGGGGGATTTTGGACAAATCACTTTCTTCATCGAGTTCAATGGTCCTTACCAATAAAACAGAACTTGCGCCTATCGGGCCCACCAGGATAGGTCAGAGGAAGATCTAATAAAGAAATACATGGGAAAGCACTTTGCAAGCCTCAAAATACTCTGTAGATGCTAGAGGTCAAGACAAATTCATTCTGTGCTATCTCCTTAGCTTGGTTTTAAGCTTCTCTGAGGTGGGCCTTATACTTCCCTTGCAACTGTCTCCTCTCCTCACCGTCCTCCTCTCCTGGTGCTTAAATTCAATTAAAAACTTGAGAGAAGTGAACTGAGATAAAAGAGGGAGACTAGGAGAACTAAAGGGAAGGAGGGTGACGGCTCTGCCCAATGTGAGGCTTGGCGGCTTACACTGTGTGAATCATAGGTCTCACCTTATCTTCCCTTTTCTTCCTAAGACTCACGCTTCACTCCCATCCCCAGGCTCCCTCTTAAATCTGTATCTTAGGCCCAGGCAAATTTCTCCTTGGCCTGGAGTTTCCCAGTCCTAACACTTACAGTACCCGGAAAGATGCTCCCTCCTCCTTTAGGCTCAGCAGTGACCTTGTTTAGTAAAGTTGCGCTGCAATATTCCCTTGTCACCGCTGAGCACGCACACTGCTCATTCATTCTACACCTGTTTGTTGAGGCTCCTTTGAGCTAGGCCCTCACCTAGGCACCCGAACAACGGTCCCTGCCCTCAGGAGTAAGGACAATAACTAAACACTTAGATACCAAATGTGATGACAGGTAATGATGAATAGGCAGGTTAAGAGGAGGGGTGCTGCATGGAGAGGGAGGCCTGTTTTAGATAAAGTGAAGGAAGGTGATACAAAAATATCCTCATGGGGCGCCTGGGTGGCTCAGTGGTTAAACACCTGCCTTCGGCTCAGGTCATGATCCCAGGGTCCTCGTATCAAGCCCTGCATCGGGCTCCCTGCTCAGCTGGAAGTCTACGTCTCCCTCTCCCACTCCCCCTCCTTGGGTTCCCTCTCTCTCTGTGTCAAATAAATAAATAAAATATTAGAAAAAAAAATCATCAGACTACAGCCTGTCTACCCATTCTCGTGTATAAGGTATTTTAGCTTCAATGTTTTTTTTTTCTATTACAAAATTGACCTTTGGACTCTGAACCCTCATTTCAGAGAGCTTGAGGGGTGGAAATCACTCTCAATCTTCCTTAGGGATCCCCACTAACAGGGAAGAGTTGCAATTCTGGGTTCTTAGGCAAAGCCAAAGCCCTGGGAGGGAGAGTAAGGGAATCGGCCTCTTGCCTGAGTCATTAGTCTCCACAGCACCCTCTTTCTATGGCTTCCTATAGGGCCTAGTGGCCTTCCGTTGCATCTGAGTCCTACTTGAAGTGGGGGAATGATTTGAAGGCTACTCACAGTTCTGTCTGCCTGAGCAACCCTCCCAGAGGGCAATGAGAAGAGGTTATGTCTCTCTCCTTCCGACCCCGGGGCATGGGCTGGGGCTGGGTAGAAAGTGAACCCAAGCTCTCCCTCTGCTTTCTGGATACTTCTCTGGGCCTGAGAAGTCCCTCTTCCCCTGTGGAACACAAAAGCAGAGAGATTTGCAAGCTATTTCTGGTTTTTGCCCTGCTGCCTCTCTCCCAAGGCAGTGAGCACAGTGCTGATGCCTGGCTTGGGGGTGGGAGTGAGCAAGGAACACACAGGGGAGCAAAAGCACAGACTGGAGAGATTCATATCTCAAAATATCATCCCAGCCACACCTGTTAAAGAAATTCCAGCCTTACTTCACTACTCCTGGAAGTTCAACATTTTGTGTGTCCGGTGTACTTAAAATGAAGGTTGCCGCACACCTGTGTGTCTGTGCCCACACACTTGTTCCCATCCACACCTGCCCCTCTAAGGTAAGTAGGGTTTCTTCTAGTTCAAGTGTGGGAAACTATGAAGTAGTATTAATATTCCCCCCCCCCCCCACAAATGAGCAGTGATGCTGTCAGGCAAAAGGCAACAAAAAGCATTTCATTAGCTTTCGGGTGACTTGGAAACTCTGGTCTAAAAATACGGACAAGCAGGAGTGTGAAGGAGTGTGTAGGAGGGCTGTCCCCACAGTTCTCCACAGTTAGGACAACTGGGGCCATTCGTGGGAAATGTGCCAAAATGTCCCGGCTTAGAGCCTCTTTTAAAATAAGCTCCCCTCCCACCCCGAGGTTTACAGGAAACTTCTCAGCAGATGTGGGCAATTTTCCCCAAGCCCTTGAAATGGAAGACAAAGGAAGCTGAGTGACAGGGCATCAGAATGTGGAGAGAGGGATTGCCTCTCTCCATGCAGGCTGGACCAATTAGCTGCCTTCCGCCCTCCGCTCTCTGCGGTGGTCTCTGAGAGTTTAGTGGGGAAGTGAGGGGAGCCGGTGGTCCCTGGAGTGCTTGACACCCAATTAGTGCTCATTCACCAGCTGACCGGCTAGCCTGCTCCCTTCCAGCTGCTCAGTGCCCTCTCAGCCAGCAGCCCTAAGAGCAGAGGGTGCTAATTGGATGCTGAAACCCTGACACCCCTCCATCCGCCCAGCCCGGCCATGTTCAGGTCCCGGTTTTCCAGAACAAGCTCCTGTCCCCGCTTCTATCACCAGCTCATCCTTCCTGGGAAAATACCATTCTTTTCAAGTAGAAACAGATGAGCTGGCCTGCAGCTTCTGCCAGAATTCTTGAAGAGCCCAAGACAGGACAGAAGCAAGGTCAGTGTGGGATGACCTGAGGGCCTGGGGGTCAGGAGGCCTTGTGGTCATCGGGTTCTCAGGGGTGTTAGAAAGGCACGGAGGTGGGAGACAGGGAGCCTTGCCACTGTCTGTGACACCTTTCCGATCTTGGGCCTCAGTTTCCCCATCTGAGACAAGGGGGTCCAATTAGATGCCCTGCTCATTGGGGTAGGGTGTCTCTGTCCTGGGGTAGGGAGTCTCTGTACCAAGACTCTTGGGTGTCTGACAGATCCCTGGGGTGAGGTGGGCTGTGAGCATCTTGGATCCTGAGCTGTATGAAGCCTTTTTGAGCCAAATTGACACTGTTTCTCAATGATGCGGGCCTGGGCCTGCCTCCCAGAAGCCTGGGCTCTCCTGTACAAGTTGAGGTACTTGGGGAACAGATACGGGTCCTGGGAATCCAGATGCTCAAGTAGTGCTATTGTTTCGACGATTCCGGGGAGGTCCCAGGGTCACTATGGGGTCACAGCGGGGTAACATGTGCTCCCACACCTGTTCCCATGGCAGCTCCAGACATGTGTGCACATGCACGGCTGTAGAGTCTGGCCTCAGTGCTCCTCTGGGCTGCGTCCGGGGACCTGGTTGCAGACATTCGTGACGGAGTGCCCCAATGAGGACTCTAAGGGTAATGTCTCGGCGGCTCCAAGTTTGTACTCCATCCATGGGGTAGAATTACACGTCCACACTCTTTATCATGGGACTTCGCAGGTTTGGCCGCCACAGTGGATGATGCGTTATATGGCGGCAACCTGGATCAGCTGACTTGCTTTGGCCACTGGGATGTGGATAGTAGTGACTGTGTGCTAGTTTGGAGCCGAGACCCTAATATCCATCCTGATTTCTCCTTGGACTCTTGTGCCCTTGTGGTCTGCTATGGAAGGGGTCTGCTCCAGGTGGCCACTGCCCCTTCAGCTTAGGCTGCAGAACGTGACGTGCCCAGGAGACCTGAACCCATCCCAAGGCCTGGGTCCAGACTGGGCAACGTGAACTCAGGCTAGAGCATCCAAACTTAGGTCGGACCTGGAGACCCAGGAATTTGAAAATAAATGTGGGTTGTGGTAAACCAGTGGGGTTTTGAGGTTGTTGTGTGACAAATAATGGACTAATATAGCAACAGAGGTGAGAAACTGCCAGGAAGGGACTGGGGAAGTGCACCCTGCAGGTGTCCTGCACCTGGGTGCCATAGAGAACTAAGGCCAGGGGGCAGGATGCCCAGGTCCCCACAGGCCAAGCATGGGCACCCATGGGCCGCCTTCTAGCACTGCCCAGGCTAACCCAGAATCCAGAGGGACCCTATGCTCTGAATGGGACTGGAGAGAAGTCCTGAACTGTATTTTTGGACTCTCCCCAAGGTGAGGATGGAAAGGAGTGGGGGCTACTGTTATCCAAGTAATATGCCACGAACAAGCCCATCGAGGGGAACGGGCAGAAACCAAATCCCCAGGATTGCCAAGGGCACCTGGGACAATCCTGGAGCTGTTAGGATCCACTCCGATTGGAAAGCCTGGGCAGCAACCCTATTCACTGCTGAGATTCAGGGATGATGCTGAAACAGAAAGTGATTCCTAATCAGTTTAACCGAACACCAGATGACTCTTTCCCGGGAGTCTGCAGCACTGAGAGAATTGCCATAATTGCAGGCACTTGGCAGAGAAATCAGGTGCCTGCCTCTAGTCCCCTAGGCAGCGTACCCTTGGGGACCCCCAGTTCAGAGACCCTCCCGCTGAGACTCGGTTCCCGACCCCCGCTGTGGATGTTGACCGAAGCCTGTTAGCATGTGGCTGGAATTTTGGTTAGGGGCTTTCTAATTGCAGCCTCATTTGTCCTTTAGAATATGCACAGAAATTCGGATGCTCACGGAATTCTGATTCTAGGTTTCTTTGTGCTTGGAGAGACCGGGCTCCTGCCTTTGCCCAGGGAAGGCTGCAGAATGTGCCACGTGAGGGCACCTCTGTGGCTTCCCAGGAGTTTCAGTTACTCAGGGAGAGATGGCCACCCAGCCTCCATGTCAGCAGTCCGGGCTCTGGTCCTGGCTCTGCTACCACCTCTGTGCAACTTTGGGCAAGTCTGGTCATCGTGTTGAGTGTCAATTTCATTCTTTCCGACGTGGGGAGAATAAAAACCAGCCTCAGAGGGGGTGTTGTGAAGACCAAATGAGATAATGCAAGTGAATGCTTATCACCCTGTCTGGCACCGAATGCTGTGGTTGTGGTATGTGGGACCAACCCAGTAGCTTCTATTATCACTATTCTTAGTAAGAGCGAAGTGCTTAG
The DNA here is from genome assembly GCA_004024625.1 of Mellivora capensis. Taxonomy (NCBI): domain Eukaryota; kingdom Metazoa; phylum Chordata; class Mammalia; order Carnivora; family Mustelidae; genus Mellivora; species Mellivora capensis. The sequence goes on along the minus strand of PISX010002612.1, from coordinate 63,946 downwards.
CATATAGCAAGTGCTTCCATCAGTGATAGGCTGCTGGGGTTGTCGTGATGATTGTTAAAACACCTGGTCGTGTGCATCTCAAGTCTGGAATCCTTCGCTCATCTTCAAGCCTTTGGAAGTGGTTTTCAGACTGCATTGCTTGGTGCCCTGGGATTCCTGAGGCTGAGTACTTCTTGGGTGTTCAGGAACTGAGTTAGTGGTCCAAGATCACCCAGATACGAAGTTACACAGCAGGAAGTCCAACTCAATTCCCAGTGCACTCATTGTCCAGGCACAGGGGACTTCTGGCACGTTTATGTTCACACTGCTCTGTGCAAATCATTTCCCCTCCCCAGCAACCTTTTTCCACTTCCCTCCTTGTCCAAAAATACCTCTTTGTCTGGGAAGAGCTTCCTGAGCCCCTCAGGCAGTCACTGCTTCACTGTTGGGTGTCTCTCTGCTGGAGCCTGACCCCGGCTTATGAAGGTCTGTCTTTCCATTGAACTGCAACCCACCAGGGCCCCAGGCCTAGCCTCTTCCCCATTACCCCAACCTCATCAGTGACAAGTGCAGGATGAGTGGGAAATGAGCCAAATGGAGGCTGATCCTAGGCTGGTTATAAATGCATCAGGAGGCTTCGACCAGGCTGCCTCCTCCCTGTATCAGCTGCACCTTGAGCTCAGATTTGCCAGGGCAGAGCAGGCAGGGTGGCCCAAGTCCTACAGGAGCCCAAGTCTGGGCCTGGGATCCCGGCCATGTCTACACATATTAGCTGTGCATGAAGCCCCACAGTGAGATTACCAGGTAAGACACAGGATGCTTAGGGAGATTCAGATCTCAGATGAACCTTTAAAAAAAAAAAAAATATATATATATATATATATATATATATATATATATATATATAAGAATGTTTCATGAAATATTTGGGACTTACACTAAAGATTATTTGTTTTTTTTTTTTAAATCTGAAATTCAGATTTAACTAGGTGTCCTGTATTTTTATTTGCTAGATCTGCCAACTCTACCGCATAGGGACACCTACGCGCACCCTCTTGAGACAGGAGTCCGAGGCGTGTCAGCGGATAGGATGGGTGTCTGAGACCGCTTTCCAGGCCGTGTCTATACACACTAGCTCTGGATGTGTATCCTCATGGACCAACTGATTTTCTAATATTATATCTGTTATATATAATATATATCATATACAATATATATATCTATAATATTATATATATAATATAATATATATATTATATCTAATATTATATTTAATAGAATCTGTGATTCCATGAGATCCACTTCTTCTTGTTTTAGCATCTATATACTCGGGACCCATCTTGTGACCTTGAAATCATGGTTCTTCTGGTAGGGACGGTGGCATAAACCAATGCTACATGCCACTGAACACGTGTGATACTTGTGGTGATGCTGGGAGGCCTGAGCTGACAGCCAGTGCCTTGGTGGGTCAGGCAACAAAACGCTCTGTGGCCCTTTGAGGAAGGGAATCAGTCTTGTTGATTATCGGAAAACCCATTGACACCTCTGGGAAGCAAGAGCCTGCATCACAAATGCAAAGCTTGGAAGAAAGTCGCAGAGATGCTGGGGGCATGCTCTTTGAAGAAAGGTAGTGTCCTCTCCACTTGGTGTCTCAGAGGATGACACTGTGTGGGAAGAAACATGGACACTGATGGCTCTGAGTTGGAACATGATCCAGAAGAATTGAACCCTGAATAGGTTAGGAATACTGTCGGTAATTAATTGCATTTAAAGTATTCTTTGTGGGGCACCTAGGGGCCTCAGTGGGTTAAGCTTCAGACTCCTGGTTTCAGCCCAGGTCATAATCTCAGGCCCGTGAGATCAGGCCCCATGTTGTGGGGTTCGATGCTCAGCAGGGAGTCTGCTTGAGATTCTCTCTCTCTCCCTCTCCCTCTGCACCCCCCCCAACTCACATGCTCTCTTTCATGCTCTGTCTCCCTCTCTAATGAATAAATAAGGTCTTTAAAAAAAATTCTTTGCCCTTATAATACCCCATGATATATAACCATGATTAAATAAGTACTAAAGAACATTTCCAGTAATTATCAAGTAAAAATTTAAGTGATGAGTAAGCAGTGGCTCACAGCATCATTTTCTTTCTTAGCAGTAAATAAAACAATGATTCCTTTTACGATCAGTGGCATCCCAGATTGGGGGAAACACAGGTAGTTGAATTCAGTTAAACTATTGGTCTATAAACCTAGACAAATGAATTTAAATTTCAAGGCACCCACGAACTCAGGAACATTGCAGTGGTGGGATGGCCCCTGCAGGTGATGGGTCTTCATTGTTGGTCATTTTTCAGGATAATCCCTTCTTTGTATGGAAACAGTACAAAGGGGAAACCAGTGGCATTTTAGGAGGGGCGATCTTGTGCATAGCGGGATGCCTAGCCTCCTTGCCTTCTACTATGTTCTGTCCTGTGTCCCAGTCATTATGACCACAGACCAAACCCCCAGAGTCCCCACGTGTTTCGGATACCACCTTGGGAGCAGCTCCACTCCTGATGAGTCCACTGGGCTACAGGGTATGGGTGGTTCAATGAGGCCCCTCTGCTTTCCGGTGCACAGCCCTCCCCCCAACCCCGCCCCCTCCCTGCAGGAGCTGGACCCTCATCTTCTAAGAAGCCACAGCACTGGCAGGATTATTCCAGTCCGGGGTGGGTGCCCAGCCTTGGTCTGGAGAGGTTGAGGACCAAGCCCTGGACATTTCTGCCTCCCCCTGTCAGGCCCCAGTCAACCTTCCTCTGCCCGGAGTCCTTCCAGGAGCATTTTCTCTGCATTCCTAAAGGCAGCCTCAGAGAGAGAGGCACGTCGTCAACTCCTTTTCATTTACATGGGGATTACTGGAGACCAGAAAAGTGCTTTAAAATGATATAATGTCTCTGCACCTCATCAAACCCTTCCCCTTCCACCAATTTCTGCCTGATTTACAGTTAATATTGCACACTCCCATCACCCTGCCAGAGAAGCGGTGATTATTTCTCCATTGCCATAAAGAATGTAAAGGAGATGGGAAAAATCAGGTGAATTCAGAGAAAGTTTAGTGTAAAAAAAAAAAGTGCTGGGGGAGGGGGTGTCAGGGAAGGCAGTATAATGATGGGAGCAAAAGTGTTCCTGGAACCAATTTCAGAGTCAAGTGATTCCTGTGGGCCTGGCCATGAAGCCAGCAGGTGTGGGGCCCTGGCTGCCTGACAGATGTTTGGGGCTGGGGCTGGGGCTGGGGTTTGGGCTGGTACTGGGGCTGGGGCTGGGACTGGGGCAGGGACCGGGGCTGGGACCGGTGCTAGTGAGGGCCTGGGCTGGGCAGACCTTGATGGGGACCCTCTCCAGGACGTTCATCCCCTTGGGGGGGTCTGGTCCGGATAAAGGAGAGTCAGCCACCCTGAGAGGGTGAGAGCCCCACCTGTCCTTCCCCCTTTTCCCTGAACAAGACTTGGGGAACATGTAGGCTCCTGTTTCTGAGATACAGAGGTGGCTCTGGATTCAGGGTTCTGGAACAGGTACCTGTTTATGCTGCTTGTTTTAGTAGCATACTAACAACCTAATGCGCGTGGGGTCTGGGTTCCAGTCCTGATTCTGACAAGTCATGGCTGTGAGAGCTCAGGCAGTTGCCCCCTCCCTGAGCATTAGCCTCTCCTCTCTTGAAGGGGATGAACCAGCCCATGGTAAGTGCTACAACAGTCCCCTCTGACTGTTTACCACCATCACTCAGTCAGCACTCAGCAGTTACCATCCCTTGAGGGCAAGCATGCATGTGACCCTGTTCTTCCAAGGGTGCTCTCGGTGGACACTGGTTAATTTTCCTATGAAGGAGTTGAGTATCATTTGTGATTCTTCAGAGGAAAGAGGTGCTCTGTCTCCCACATTATCCATCAGCCAAGGTAAATGATGGAATCCATTGGATTTATTTACCATGTTAACCCAGTATTTCAGTTATCTGTTGCTGCGTAGCATGCTACCCCAAAACTTGATGACTTACAATGTAACCATTTTGTTATGTGCTTGTGATGTTGTAATTTGGGCAGGGCTTGGTGGGGATGGCTCATCTCTTTTCCATGTGACTTCATCAGAGAGCTGGCTGGCACAGCTTAATTTGGGTCCAAATGTCTGGGGTCTTGGTTCTCATTGTTGTCTGAGTTCCTCTGTTCTCCAAGTGGTCTCTCCAGGTGCTTACCCTGGCATCCTCACAGCACCAAGATGGCCTCAGGATAGTCAGGCTGGCTACAAAGTGGTTGGCTTTCTGCCCAGAGCACAAAAGAACAGAAGCTGCCATCTGTCATGACTTCTTAGCACCTAGGCTTGGGATTAGCACAATATTCTACAACATTCTACTGGTTGAAACATGTCCCAGAGCCAGCCCAGAATCAGGAGGACGTGGGTACCCAAGAACATGAAAACCAAGTGGCTCATTGCAGATCACACAAGTCACAGTCTACCACACCCAGGTCTTGGCATCGTTACTTGTCCCTTCTTCCATAATAGGTTGGCTTTGAATTTTTACTTCTATGCTTACCCCTTATTACACATGGATCTTTATTGCAAGTGACCTCAAATCAAATATTTTATGTATGTATGTATGTATTTATTTATTTTAATTAAGCAAGAGATCAATAAGGAAGCATGGGTGTTCCGTGGTCACACCTGTCTGCCTATCTTCCCACTTCTGTGGCTGGCCACTGGATCTCTATCTCTAGGGGTGTCTTCTTATCTTCCTATCTCTGCTCTCTCATTGTTGTCTCTTTGAGGCTCTGTTTCTGACTATCTCTTTGCTTCTGTATCTCTCTCTCCATTTCTCTCTGTTCTGGGCATATTTTTCTCCAATTTAACTTCTGTAGGTCCTTCTCTCTTCCTATGAATCTCCTACCTTTTCTCTCCATCCTCTGCCATCACCACTTTAGCCAGACACTTAGTGCTGTGATTGTTATAAAATGTAGCCCTTTTGCTGGTGTTGTCAGAGAACTTCCCGTCTGGTCTTTGGCTGGTAATCAGGGATTTCCTAAGTAGGAGAGGCCCAGCCTACCCACAGGGTATTGCCTAATGCAGAGAAGGCATCTAGAGATTCATCTTTTCCCTCCCATGTCAGCACCTGGCATCTGGAGCCTGAGAACTCTCTGTACCCCCATAGCCTTGCCAAGCCGGGGGAGAAGTCATCACCTATAGGGCTCTCTCTTGGGAAGCAAGAGATGGAGAGGCAGTGGCAGATGGGGGCAGGCCCGGAATATGGTGAGGAAAGAGGAGACAGAGCTCTATGGCCCAACTTTTGAGGAGCTGAAAAAGGGAGGAGGTTAGAGGAAGAAGGATGTGCCCACTTCTGTAGGACTGTCTGGGGGTAGAGGGAGGCACTAGCCTGAGCAGCTGCTGAAACAGGAAGAGGACGTTGCTGTGCCACTTCCCTGTTGCGCTGGGACCTCCTGGAGGGTGAAGGTCTTGCCTGACTCTCCTCTGTACCACAGGTCCTGGGGTGTGCTGGGCACACAGTAGTTCAGGAAATGCTGAATGCCCTCACTTCCTAACAGCTGTTCAGTGGGAACCAGTGGCTTCAGGAGGCAGTGAGTTGCCCATCCCTAGGTTTATGCAAGTTAGGGCAGAACAACCCCTGGGACAGGGTTTAACCAGCTGCCTATTCAGAGGACAGTACAACTCTGACTTCATGTTTGGAGACACTCAATTTGAGGGTAGATGATAAACCAGAGTCTCATTGAAGCAGAGAGGGAAGGTTCAGTGCCCTCACCCCAGCCTTGACCTTGCAATACTGGCCAAGCCCTCCCTTACCTCTTCCTAGGCTCCCACTCTGCAGTAACTCCCTCAGCCCCACCCTGGAAATTGCTGGCAGAGGTGGGTGCAGGCTGGGCAGGGACAGTGCAGAGGCAGGGCTGGAGGCAGCCCATACCTCTGGAGCCTACTGGTGGTGGCAAGCTCTGCAGAGCTCCCTGGGAAGTGACTTTCCCCTGTCCTTCAGCACTGGGTCACAAGCGGTCTGCACCAGGCTGTACACAGCCTCCTCCAAGGTGCTGCAGGCAATTTCCCAAAGCACAAATGCAAAGGGGGGTTTAGGGAAAGTAAAATCAGGGTTTAGGGAACAAACACATACCAATTTTTCCACTTTCAAAACTGCTTTTCTTCTGAGTCTCTGGTGATGCTGGTGCCGAATTCTGGCTCTGTGAAGAAGCTGGGCTAACTCTGGGGCTTCCTGTGTCTCCCGTGCGGGACACTGGGTGGTTTTGGGGAGCAACGGACAAACCCCAAGGGGGATGTGCAGACCCTCACAGCTGCAGACACCAGTATATAAATGAGCTAGCGTCCTGGCTTTCAAGACCACATCCATCTGCAAGGGTAAATTTTCAAGGTCACACACACCTGCACGGTCATACACACATGGCTACACTAACAAACCCATCCATGTGCGTGGCCACATGTAAGTGCACACACCAGTGCCTGTGTGCAGAAGACACACACCTACAATGTCAGCTGGATGCTCATGAATGCAAGTGTACACACAAAGCAGGTGCAGAGACCCTCAGCAAAAGCAGATCGGTATACATACCCGAGTGTGTACATGCACAGTAGTGTTCCCCATGTACACACCTACCTACAGCTGTCTACACTAATATTCACGTTGGGCACTGTGTTCCTGCACCTCTCCCTCCCTCCCTTCCACAAACAAATGCCAGATGCATCCTGGCATAGTGGTAAAGACTTCCATCTTGAGCCTGCCACTTTCTAGCTCTGTGTCACCTTGAACAAATCAAGGTCCCTATATGTCCGGTTTTTCACCTAGAAAATGGAGATAATAATAGTTACTACCTTATGGGTCTCTAATTTAATAGGTGTAAAGCCTCAGAACAGTGGCTGGCATGTGATAAACTTCCTGGGGTTGCCTCAGACGGCTCCAGGGGCTGAGGAAGAGGTTGTGGCGGTAAGTGTCTGCTTTATTCCTGGCATTGTCATTTAGGCCTCTGTGACTCTGGCCTCATATTTCGTTTCTCTGTACCTCAGTTTCCTCCCTGGTGAATGAGATTGGCAGCCTTGCCCTGACTGCCTCCCGGATCTCAGGTGGGGTGTAGCCCTTTGGGAGCTGGAAAGTGGTGGTGACGTACCAGGCAAATTCACCTGCTGGAGAACCACAGTGTCCAAGGGACTCTGCTGGGCCTGGTGATAGTTTAGAGGTGGCTGACACACACAGGCTAGTGCCCCACCACCTGGAGCTCTCACCATTTGAGTCACCCATGCAGATTTAGCTCATAGTGTGGCTGAAGGCCAGTGCTGTTTGGAAAGTATGGTGGCTTTCATTGTACATGAAAGCCCAGAAATTCAGGCAGGGAGGCATGGTTGTTGGTTCTCCTGGACTACAGGATGTCCTCCTCTTATTGGGAGGATCCTCTTCTTTTTCTCCAAAGGTGTGATTTGGGAGAGGGGCCATGGAAAATGCGAAGGAGAGACCCACATCTGGTCAGCCAGATGAGCCAGCTCTACCAGGTGGTCCCTGGGGCCGTCAGAGAGACATCAGATCATGCCACTCCCCAAGGAGCACTCAGAGCTTTCCAGTGTCCTTAGAGGAAACTCCCAGCATCTTCCCTGGGCCTTCAAGGCCTTCTGTGGGCTATCCCTTTCCACCTTTCCTCCTCATTGACCGCCTCCCCGCATTCATTCTATTCCAGTCTGGCAGAATTCTTTCTGTTCCGAGACTGCTCCTGTTTCAGGTTTTGCCCTTTCTGGTCCCTCTGCCTGGAAAGTTCTTCTTCCAGACAGCATAGCTGACTCCTCACCATTCAAGGCTCAAATCTAATCAACCTCCTCCAAGCGGTCTTCCTTGCTGTTCCTCTTCCCACTCCAGCCCACTATCATGCTTTATTTCTCTTAAATGCATTGCATTTATTGCCTACTGAAATTATCTTAAAAAATACATTTATTTATTGCCTGTCTCCTTCCCACCTCCCACCGCCTCACTAGAATGTGGCCCTATGAGAGCAGGATCTTCCCAGTGTCTGGCAATGCATAGTAAATGCTCAACTATATATACAGTCCAGACAGCTAAATGACTGACCATTCTTACCCATTACTGTGTCATTCAGCAGTTCTCAGCCATAGAATGTACCATGAGTGATTTGTGGTGAATAATAAAGTACCAAGGCTGTGAGGAATTTATTAAAAAAAAAAAGATACATCAGAGGAAATTCAAGGTCCTCTCCATCATGGTAGTTTTATTTACCAAATTTTAACATGGTTTCTGAGTGAAAGAGATAGAGAAGTCAGTAAGGGAAATGGGAATTGTGTTCCCAGTCCCATCTCTACTTTAGCTTTAGCCACTGAAATACTGTTCACAAGGTGAAACTTGCCTAATTCTTCAGTGTCTTGAAAATGCTTTTGGTGTCATCAAAATCTGGGTGTACCTGTGAGACTTCAGTATACAGGTGAATTTTTTAATATTTAATTTCATCTTTGAGAAGATGAAAAGATGAGACCCCTTGGTGTAGGAGGTGGGTCTCTAATATCTAGAGAAACCAAACGGCAGACGTGGGGGAGAAAGAAATGGTTGTCGTTGTAAGCCACTAAAATGTGTGGACTGTTTGTTATGTGGCATTATTCTGGCAATAGTTGACTAATACACTGGGCACATGAATCAAAGTGCTGTGTTAGTAAGAAAGTTCTTTGCTAAACTGTCTGCGGTGTGAGGTCCAGGACACCATGTTGGGTGGGGTGACCCTGACGGTATTGGTGGTGATGGACTCTTTTAATTTGCCCACCCTTTTATTTTTCAGTAAGTTCCAGTCCTAGTCCAAAGTCTGGCACACTGAGCTTAACACTGATCACTGAAATAATGACAGAGGAAATGAGTGAGTAGCAGGCCTAGATCTTGGTCCATAAAGTCAGCTGTACAAGAAGTATTCCATTCTTTCTTTTGTTTTTTTATTGGAGCATAATTGACATATAACATTATATTAGTTTCAGGTGTGCAACATAATGATTTGGGATTGGTATATACCACAAAACGATCATCACAATAAGTCCAGTTAACTTCCGTCACCATGTATGGTTACAATCTTTTTTCTTTTGAGAAAATCTTTTGATTTTGAGAAAATTTCTTTTGAGAAAAGAAAAATCTTTTGAGAAATTTTAAGATCTACTCTCTTAGCCACTTTCAAATATGCAATAAAGTATGATTAATTACAGTTACCATGATGTATACATCTCTTATTTTGAACAATCAGATTAGTTTTTTAAAGATTTTATTTGCTTATTTTTAAGACTTTTTTTTATCTATTTGACAGAGATCACAAGTAGGCAGAGAGGCAGGCAGAGAGAGAGGAGGAAGCAGACTCCTTGCTGAGCAGAGAGCCTGATGCGGGGCTCAATCCCAGGACCCTGGGATCAAGACCTGAGCCAAAGGCAGAGGCTTTAACCCACTGAGCCACCCAGTGCCCAAGATTTTATTTGTTTATTTTTGAGAGAGAGAGAGCGCAAGAGAGAGTGGGGGAGGGAGAGGGGTAAGCAGACTCCCCGCTGAGGGCAGTGTTGGATGCAGGGCTCTATCTCAGGACCCTGGGATCATGACCCGAGCCAACATCAAGAGTTGGATATCTAACCAACTGAGCCACCCAGGTGCCCCCAATCAGATTAATTTCTAGTCTGAGCCCTTCTCCTGGGACTGTGACTGGGGGTTAGCCAAGCTAACCCATCTTCTCTTCCATTTAAGAAGTCCATCTTCTTGACCATTTAATTTCTTGCCTCCAAGGGCATCGATGGCCCAGTAGAAGGAACATGGCACTTGGGTCAGGATGATCTGAGGTCAGATCTTATTGTGTACTTCCCAGTTATGCAATCTTGGGTAATCCAACCATTTGAATCTCAGTGTCCTCATCTGTAATATGGGACTTATATTTCCTTCTTCCAAGGGTGCTTGTAGGGCACAGTGGAATGATGTAAATCTTCTAGAACAGTGCATGTCACAGGAAATGGATCCAGAAATGATTGCCCTTTGCCCCCTAAGGTGTCAACCAGGTCACATCATCTCTACAAACGTAGAGAACCTCCAACTACAATGATTATCAGTTAATGGCCACTTTCATTGGCTCTATGAACTCTCCTCACCCAATCCCCATTATCTTGAAACAAATCCCAGAACCAATATATTTATTTTTCTCTTCTCCTCTATATGTTTGAAATTTTACATAATAAAAAATAACAAAGTAGGGATGGCAGGAGATAATTTACACAATGTGCCTGGGACGCAGTAGGACTCTAACCCCACCCCGGGATGGGGAAGGACTTCCCAAACAAAGCAACAACACCAACCACAGTGAGACAGTTAAAGATCTATATATTTCAAGGGGCAACAGAAACACAGGGAAAAGCTGGAAAACTGAAAAACAAAGACTTTCAACAAGTATAAAAGTTACTAAAAGAGTTGATATCCCTATTATATACTGAGAGCTCTGACAATTCATCAAAATAACTCTAACACTTCAGTTACGAAATGGGAAAATACATGAACAACTTAGAGAAGGCGAAACACAAATGGCCAATGAATGCGTGAAAAGATGTCCCACTTTACCAGTAATTAAAGAAATATAAATTAAGATGGAAGAGCATTTTTAGTTACCAAATGAGCAAAGAGTTAAGAAATGGTAAAGGCCAGTGGCAACAAGGATGAAACAACACAGGACTCTCATATTCTACTGTTGGTAATTTAAATTGGCATCTCTTTTCTGGAAAGCAAGTAGGGACGCGGTAGAAAAAACGTAAACACCCCCCACCCCGTATCCTTTGGGGCTAGGATTCTGCCTCTAGGAAATATACAGAAATTCAGGCATTCAAACATAATGACATTAATTAATTATAATCCAAATTAGAAAAAGAGGGAACAACCTAAATATTCCATAGAAAGAGCCTCACTAAATAAACTATGGTACATCCATATGATATCATTCCATAGCCATCAATAATTATATTTTCCAAGAATTGTTAATAACATAGAAAAATACTTACTCTGTAATGTTACATGAGAAAAGCAGGATACTGAACTATATATGTCCTCACGCTGGGTAATCCTGATTATGTAAATAAATAAATATACATGTAGAAGGGTGATCAGTGAGGCAGAACAAAAATATTATAGGGAGATAGGGAGATTCTGCAGTTTTTAGAAGTTGCTAGCAGATTTAAGTTCCTACCAGTCTCTGGTGTTAAAGACAGAAGTCGCCTTGAAAAAATAGTTCTTTGCTTTGGAGGATCTTCCGTTACGTAAGTGTAAGATAAATATCCATTGAATGTGGATAATACTGAGCATGGGGGTGGATGAGGAAAGTGAGAAGTAAAATATTCTATTATTATTATCAATTTTCAGAAAAAAGGACTGTTTCATGGTTGGGTGGGTACATCTCTGAAAGAGATCTTTTTGATATTAAAAGACTTCTCCTTTCTCAGGGAAAGAACAGTGGGGAAATCTTGGTAGGAAGGTTCTAATTCACTCATTCAATAAGGAGTGATTATCTGCTCCATGCCAGGCACTGTTCTAGACCTCAGAGCATGGTCAGTGAAGATTGAGTCCCTGTTCTCACGGGGCTCACTCTAGTAGGGGAGACAGATAGTTAACCTGTATGATAATATACCAGGATGTGGTAAATGCTACAGAAAAGAAAGTGTGAATGGCTAGAGAATCATAGGTGGGGTGTTATTTTATGTGGGGTGCTGGGGCCGGAGAAGGCCACATGGGTAGGTAACTTTAGAACAAAGATCTGGGGGAGGTGAGGGAGTGAGTGATGTGGCATTCGTTGGGAGCATTTTGCAGGCAGTGGGGACAGCAAGGGCACAACCCTAGAGATGGGAATGTGTCTGGAGATGGGAAGGATGGCAGGGAGGCTGTTGTGGCCAGAACAAAGAGGAAGGGGAAGGGGAGAGCTGGGGAAGGGCCACGGGTTAGACCATAAAGAAGCAACAAGTACTCTGAATTGTGTTTTAGGTGACTTTACTGAGATATAATTTATATGTAATAAAATTCACCCATTTTAAGAGTTCATTCAATGGGCTTTGACAAATGTCTGCACCCACGTAACTACCATTGAGATCAAGATACAGAACATTCCGCTTGTCCCCCTTTCCCGTCAACGCCTGCCCATCCCAGCCCTGGACAGCTATGACTCTGCTTCTTGTCACTGCCATCAGGCAGTATGCACTTGTGTCTGGCTTTATCTGCTCAGCACATCCGTTTTGAGGTTCATCCATTTTGTGTGTGTTAGTATTTTCCTCCTTTTTATTGCTGAGCAATTTTCCTTTGTCGTCTGTACCCAGCATATTTGTCCAGTCACCTGTGGATGACTTTTGGAGTTTTCTAGTTTGGGGCTCTAATGACTAAAGCTGCTTTGAACCTTCTTGTCTACCGGTGGACATAAGACACTCTTTTCTGTTAGGTAAACCTTGGAGTAGGATTGTGGGTCACAGGGTAAGTATAAGTTTAAATTTATTAGAAACAGCCCGTCTTCCCAAGTGGTTGTACTATTTTACACTTTCTCCAGCAGCACATGAGAGTGCCAGCTGCCCCACGTCCTCACCAAGCCTTGGTGTGGTGAGTCTTTTTAATCATGCCTTTCAGTGGATATGTAGCAGTATCTCATGTTTCACTTTGCTAGTAGCCTAACCTCAGGCAGCTTAAGTTCCCTGAACATTGATTTCTTGTCTGTAAAATGGGAAGAATAATCATTCCTCCCTCACAATGTTGCTGTGAGGATTCAACGTCATGGTGGAGATGGAGTAATAGTTCAGTACCAAGAATGTGGCTAGTGCTCCATAGAGAAGAGCTGGTTATGTCATTCCATGCCCTCAAACACAGCCACCTCTCATTTGTCGTGAACCTTCTACCATGTTGTTGGAGCCCACTGATTCCCCTTGGTGAGAGTTCTCTCTCTTGTGTCCCCTATCCCTGTCCCCTCTAAGCCCTGAAAAAGGAAGCCTCCATGGCTCACCTTCTCCATCAAGCACCTCTTCAGGGCATTTTCCCAATGAACATAGGTTTTGCCTGAGAAGAATTTGGAGAAGGCTATTAAGAATAAGTAATTTTCAATCATCTAATTCTGCTAATTCTTACAGGAGTGAGGGCTCTCCCAAGGACAGGTAGGGTAGCCGGCAGAGGCTGGGATCCAGAGGGGTCTCGAAGGAGAAGGACCTGTGTCTGCCCTGCTGGCTGCCTCCACCCAGCAGCCGTGACGATCCCCGCCCTAGCTCCGCTCATGTTTCCTCAAGGAGATCTTGAATATTTATCATGTATTAGGTGAAAAAAGAAGTGGAACAGGAGGAAATTGTGTTACTGCATATGAAATTTGCCTGAAAAGTTTCCACTTTCCTCTAGTTGGAAAATAGTTTTGATTTGAAATATGAAGCTTCTCTCCAACTTATTATCTCAGAGATGAGAATGGAAAATGATGCTCCTCGGGCTTCAGGGCGATACGCTGGAGGTGGTGGGCGTTTCCGGACACTGGGAATTGTCTGTAGAGATTGCCCCGTGTGCATCAAAATTGTAAATTTCTTTTTTCTCCTCTTGCTGTTCCCCATACCCAAATTTGCCAATCGCTGACAGGCGGGAGCCAGCCGAGGGGAGAATCTGGCGGGAGGCAGCAGGGTCCCTGCCTCAGACAGAGCACCCAGGCTCAGTTTGTCCCAGACACACGTTGGCATGCAGCAACCTTCACTCTGTCTCATTCCGTTCCACGATGGGAAGGATGCCACAGATACCAATCACCTCAGAGCAGATATCTGTGCTTTTCTAGGGCCTTCTTTCTTTGAGACTCAGAAGACGGCCGTGGACCCACGCTCCAGAAAAGCACATATACACACCAACTTGTGCGCCCACCTTGAGGGGGGTTGTGGCATCCCCAAACGTAATCCATGGTTGAGAACATTCTACCGTGACATTAAAAACTCCACAACAAAATCATGACGGGTGCCATTTATTGAGCAGTTAGGTGCCAGTCACGAGGCTAAGCATCTTGGAAAGACATGAACCCAAGTAGAGGTGCTTTGCCTGGTGCCCAGCACACAGCAGGGGCTCTCACAATTGCAGTTCTCATGCTATCCTCACAAACAACCCTTGTTGCTGTTGTTATCCTACATTATATGTTACCCCTATATTATATGTTATGTTATTCCTATATTATAGATGAGATTCCCGAGGCTCAGAAATGAAGGAATTTGCCAAGTGTCACCAGCAGTCAGCAGCAGGAATAAAGTCTTTCTGACTCTGGCCTTGTGCCCCTAATATTCATGTTGTGGGGGGTCCTCTTCTCTCCTTGCTTACCCACAGTGACAGCGCCCTCGCGATCGCTCAAGTTGGGTGCCTTTCCATGTCTGGGGTGTCCTGACTCTTAAAAAGGCTTTCCCTTCCCTGAGGCCCTAACATGCTTCCGGACCTTAGCCCCGTCCTCTGTGGCTACACAGCATGTAGGTACTACCACTGCCCTTCAACAACTCGGCAAAGATTTGAATTCTGTCACACTTTTCTTCCAGCTCATTTCCTTCCATTGCCTCCCAGAGACTTGTTCAAGGTCACACACCTTGGAACTGGTGGAGGCAGGATTCAAACTGTATGTATTAGATATATTAGTCTCCTGTGGCTATCGTAGCAAATGACCACAAATTGCATGGCTTAAAACCACAGAAATATATCCTCTCTCAGTTCTGGAATTCGAACTCTGAGGTTAGGCTTTTGACCAGGTTGGTTCCTTCTAGGAGAGACTGTTCCTTGCCTCCTCCAGCTTTTGGCGGCTGATAATGTTCCTTGGCTTATAGGCACGTCACTCCAAACTCTGCCTCTGCCTTCATATGGCTCTTCTCCTCTGTGTGTCTCCTCTTCCTTTAAGGATACCTGTCAAGGGGTTTAGTCCCACCCATATAATCCAGGATGATCTGGTTTCTAGATCCTTAACCTAGTTATATCAGTAGTAAGCCTTTATCCTCTTACATCACATTCACAGCTTCCTGGTAGACATATCTTTTTTATTTATTTATTTATTTTTGATAGAGGGCATCCTTCAACCCATCACTCAACCTAAAAAAGAAAGCCCATACCATGGGCTAAATGTGAACCCACAGACTGATTTGATCTAAGAGTCTTTCCTTTTTTAAAGACTTTAAATGTATTTATTTATTTATTTATTTATTTAGAGTACTCATGAGAAGGAGGGGCAGGGTGGGAGAGAGAATCTCAAGCAGACTCCACACTGAGCGCAGAGTCCAACATGGGGCCCAATCTCACAACCCTGAGATCACGACCCAAGTTGAAATCAAGAGACTCTTAACCCACTGAACCACCCAACCACCCCTAATCTAAGAATCTTTTAAGAGGAATTTGAATTGATTACTATTATTTAGAAATTGGTAAAGACTTCTGAGATGTGTCTGTATAAAACAGCACTTTCCTCCTCTCCTCCAGGAAAGTATTACAAAGCAACAAGATGAAAAGAGTCTGTAAACTTCATTTTTAGTGAAACTGGAAGGCAGGCCTGATCCCCAGACTCTAATTTACATGAAATTAGGGCTGCCAAAGCCAGCTGAGGCCAAGCAGGCTATCAATGAAGGAAAAGGACATGAAAACTGAACAGAGAAATCTTAACAATGAGAGGGCTCATCACTTGGAGATCTCAAAACGTCTTCTGAAACAAGGTTATTAAAGTGGGTGCAATCCAATTGGTCTGGTGTCCTTCTAAAAAGGCGAAATTTGGATACAGAGACAGACACATACAGGGAGGTGGTGTGAAGACATGTGGGAGAGGGTGGCCATGCGTTTGGAATGGTGCATCTATAATCCAAGGAACACTGAGAATTGGTAGCAAACAGCTGAAGCTGGAAAAAGCAATGAAGAATTCCCCCCTTGCAGCCATCAGAGGGAGTGTGGCCCAGCCCATATCTTCACTTCAGAGGTCTGGCCCACAGAACAGTGAGACTATATATCTCTGTTGTTGTAAGCCTCCCAGTTGGGGGTACTGCGTTATTGCAACCCTAGAAAACTAACACAGGTTGTAAGGCACAGGTGATGGGATTGCCATCTTAATATCAGATAAAATGGAATTCAGGATGAAATAATTAAATGAGACAAAGAAGAGAACTTTCCAATTGTAATAACATAATCCTGTTTCTACAGATACTAATAGTACAACATTATATTATATACTAAATTGCAGTGAAAATGTAATGGTTATGAACTCTCTATGTGCCAAATAAAGTCGCAGCCATGCAAAGCCACAAAACTTATGAGAAACACAAGGAGAAACCCACTAATAGAAGAGTACATTTTCTGTTTGACAGATTAAGTGGACAAAAAATATAAATAAACAAGACCGAAATAAATATATTTAACAAGGTATGACATGTACATGACAGCAAGAGACAGAGAGAGCTCCTCTGCTACAGTTTTCCTTTAAGTGCCCATGGGATATTTGCAAAAATTGACCACATATAAGGCTACACATTAAACCTCAATAGATCTCTTCCTCAAATAAAAATAGTACAGACATTGTTTCCAGATCATAATTCAATAAGGTAGAAAATAACAAAATCAGAAAACAAAAAGCCCCTGTTTTAGAGGGTTGGGAACAGGATAGCAGTACCAGAGGGAAAATGCATACCTTAAATGCTCCATCTTTAAATGCCATAAACAAGAATGAGAACATAGCATCAATTCAGGAAGTTAGAAAAAGAATAACAGACCTAAGGAAAGCAGGAGGAATAGTTAATAAAGTAACTTTAAAGAATAATTTAACTAGTTAGATTAACAGTAGAATAAGTAAAATCCAAAAAAAGGTTTAAAACTCAACAGTAAGATAGATAAATTTATAGCTTTAATAAATAAAAAAATTTAGAGGGCAAATATACACAAAATAAGAAACAATAAGGAGGACTTAACACAGAGACAGAATTAATCATAAAGACCATTTGCTCAGTTCTATGAAAACAAATCTGAAGACCAGACTGGCTATGGAATTTTCTAAAAAAATATAATTTACCAATGTGATTCCAGAAAACATAAAACATTCTAAATGTATTACAGTCACGGGAAAATGGTGAAAGTTGACAGAGAGCTATATCCCTAAAGGCACTAGGTCAAATGGCTTCATGGAAGAATTTTATCTGCTTTAAAAACAAATCAATAGGGGCGCCTGGGTGGCTCAGGGGGTTGAGCCTCTGCCTTCGGCTCCGGTCATGATCTCAGGGTCCTGGGATCGGGACCCGCATCGGGCTCCCTGCTCAGCGGGGAGCCTGCTTCCCTCTCTCTCTGCCTGCCTCTCTGCCTGCTTGTGATCTCTGTCTGTCAAATAAATGAATAAAATCTTTAAAAAAGTGTTTAAAAAAAAACAAATCAATATCCCAATATTAATTATTTTGTTCTAGAAATTTAAAATAAAGGAAAAAGCCAGATTGTTTAATTAAGCAATACATTTGTACCAAATCCCAGTGAAGACTGAGCACAAAGGAAATGCCAGGCTAATTTCACTTATGACAATTTTCAAATCCTAAATAAAACATTAGCAAGCAGAATTAGCAGCACTTAATAGTATAAGTTATGTTCAAGTGGCATTTACTCTAGGAATCCAAGGATGGTTTAACATTAAGAAACCCATCAAAATGTTTCATCAAATCAAAATGAAAAGGAATGATCAGTTCTTGATTTAAAAAAAAAGTAATAGAATAAGAGTAGATGGATATTTCCTTAAGATGAAAAAAAAGTCTATCTCGGCTCAAAGCCCAACATCATTCATAATGGGAAAATGCTGGAAGATTTCATATTGAAGTCAGGAACAGGGTTGGGGAGATGGGTGAAAATAGATGAAGGGGATTAAACTTTCTGTTATAAAGTAAAAAGTCACAGAGATGAATATCACAGCGTAAGGAATATAGTCAAAACTATTGTAATGACAGTGTATGGTGACAGATGGTGACTGTTCTTACAGTGAGCATTGGGTAATGTCTAGAATTGTTGAGGAATGTATAGAATCACTATGTTGTATTCCCGAAACCAGTATAACATTGTATGTTGATTACACGTCAATAAAAAACTTTTTTTTTCAATACAAAACTTTAAAAAGTTAAAGTCAGGAACAAGAGAAGAACTTCTAGCTTCAGTACTCTTATTTACCATTATACTGGAGGCAGCAGACAATGAAATTAGGTAAGAGGAAGAAATTAGAATTATGAAAATTGTAAAAGGGAAAATAAAATTATAATTCTCAGATGACATTATTGTATATCTTGAAAACCTAGCAAGACATATTTTGGAACTACTGTCTACAATAAGAAAATTTAATAAGATAGTGGTGTATAACATAAATATATAGAAATCATCAACTTATATATATATAAATAACTAATTAGAGGATATAACAGAAGAAATGAATTTATTTACAATATCAATAAAAAGATAAAATACCTAGTAATATATTTTAAAAACACTCAAGGCATATATGAAAAAACAAATGAAAACCCTGGAAAAATCCACCTCTGAAGGCTATGGAAAGAATCTTGGACAAATTTTGAAGTCTGTATATACACTCTTGGATGGAAAAATTTGATCTCATAACTGTTCCATTTCTCCTAAATTAATTTTTTTCTAAGCCAATATTTAAGCTTCACACCATCCTAATAAGAATTCCGATAGCTCCTCTTGGGAAAGACAGGAGGAATGGGAAACTAGACAAGGTGATTATAAAATTCACATAGAAAAATAAACAAGCATAATCCTGCAATTTGTTCCTTTTCGCTCAAATTATGTTTAAAAAATTATCCATGTTGATACATTGTTCTACATGCTGCATAGTGCTTTCCCATTGTGTGAAGCCACTGTAATTTATTAGTTCGCCTGTTGATGACATTCAGATGTTTCTTGGGTTGTGGTTGTGGGAATCTCCTTTAGATACATACTGTGTGTGTATGTGTATGAGAGAGAGTGAGAGAGAGAGAGAGAGAAAAGCAGGTACCTTGGGGCTCCTGTATCATCTAGGGAATAAAAACCTACACATGACAGTCACTTAGGATTTTGAATTCTTGCAGACAACTTAAAATTTGTTTCTGTCCAGGGCCCTAGCAATTTGCCTGATGCTTCCTGGGGTCGTGATGGGAAAGGATCTTTTTGACCCTTTATGAGAGCTTTTTGCTTTCACCCTGCACAGGCTGGAGGTCACGATGCTGCCCTGCTGAGTATTAAAATCCCAGCCCCCAGGTCACTGGCTCTAAGGCCCCCGGGGGGCCACCCTAGTATCTGTTTCTGCTTCCTGTGTTGGCTTTGAGGTCCCTTTCATCTGACTCCTAGGACTCTCATTTCTCTCTTTTACTCTTGACTATACCCTTGCCCTCTCTATGTTGTCTGCTACTTAGCACTCCCACATAGCTGTGGGCGGGGGGAGCCCTTTAGTGTCAGCTCTGCCCACCACATTGCTGAAAGTCCGGGGCCCACAGTGGGTGCCCAGTACATCCCATCCTGTCTGGCATCTCCAGCCATGGAGTTCCCTTCGGGTTGTGATTCTGGCTCCTGGCCTCCTACTCCGTCAGCCCTGGATGCCTTTATCTGGGTCATCAAGGGACAGAATCTGTGAAAGGGCTATGCACAGCACTGAGCACCAAGACTTCCCCCCCCGCAAAAAGCAGTTAGGACATTAAAAACAGACATTAAACTGTTCTCCAGGTTGATACCGATTTATCAGTAGAGATAGTCGACTGTTTCCAAACCTACATGATTCTATTACCAACCAGTTCATTTGAATGGTGTCTGTTCTGGGCATCCAGAACCTCTGGGTGGGGAGCTAGGGAGGATGGAGGGTATAGGAACAGGGGAGAATGGCTGAACAAAGCTTGTTCAAGGCTGAAGAAATTAAGTCCCCTGGTGGGTTTGCCCTGCGCTGGTTGTAACCCACAGGCCAGAGGAAAAACAGGTTGGATGTGCCCCAAAGGGCTCTGATTTGAGGTTTGGGCCCTGGCCAGCAAGGTCCCTGCACCAGAGTCCCTCCTATCATAACAGATTTTGCAGAATGAGGTTCAGGGGGATCTATGTAAGTAAAGAAGAACCTATGGCGGTAAACCTGTCTACGAGGCAGAGATGCAAGATGGGGTCTCCCTCCCAGTGACCTTGGGGGACAGTGCATCTCAGTGGACCCCTGGAGGCCTGGCATCAGCCACCCTCAGACTGGCACAACTACTTGAACCTTCTGTTACAAGAGGGGTTTGTGGGACTCCTGGTCCCCAGCCAGGCAGCTCCCCAGGGCCTAGCAGTGGGCAGGATCAGGGCAAATTGTATGATGAGGCCAGGGCACTTCAGACCCAAAAAATCATAGTTTCAAACCTGCCTATGACCAGGTTTTCCCACAGAAGCTACCATTCTGCAATTCCAGACCTTTCCATCAAGGCCAGTGGGACCTCAGGCCAAGCTGTCCAGGCAAATGGAGAAAGAGGTAAGTCAAACATAGAGGTCACTGTTATTTTCAGTCATTCTGTGGCCATTACTTGGCTATATTCTTTCATACATTTGGTTGGGATGTGATCTTGGAGGCCCATGCACAGAGAGTGTCTGTGGGAGGCCGAGATTTCCCAAGGAGGTGGGAGGGGTTGAGGTGCTGTGACACAGCCGTAATGAAGCATGTCCCAGCACCTTTGGACAGAGTGGGCTACCCAGTGGAACCAGGTCTCCCCTTGTTGTGGTGTTAGCCTGCCTTTGGTGGCAACACAGCCTCCCCACACACCCCCGGTGGACCATATTTAGCAATGGGCAGATGAGGGATAGGTCATCACTCAGTGATGTGACCTTTTTGCTGATATTTACCATTAGGGAGAGGCTGGGATATGCTTCAGCCAAGAGTGTCCTAAGGGTTGAATCCATTTTGACTTTGGTGATCTCAGTACTTGAGGAATGGTCAGAGAAGCTGATGGGGACACCTCAAACCAGGAAGAAGGCATTTCCTCTTCCTGAGTGGGCTGTAGGCTATGAAAGAAGGAACCCTTGGATGAGAGTTATAGGACCCTCTGAGAAAGCATTCTAGAAGGATCCCTCCACAAACAGAAAGTGGTTTAAGGGAGCCGACTAAGGAACTGTTAGTTCAGAGCATTATTTCCAAGTACATCGAAATGTGGGAAGATAAGAATGGGTGTGCATTATAGGACACTGAACAAACCAAGAGTGAGGGAGACAGCATGCCCTGAATTTGGGGTGCCTCAGGTAGACGGCCAGGAATCCAGGGATGTTCAGGATTTTTGGTAAGGACTGGAATTACCAGACACTCCTGGTAGAAAAGGATAAAGTCCAGGAAGAGTTACCAGGTAAAGGATGCCTCTGGACTCTCTGGGGTCTGGCCACCTGTTAGTGGTTGTCAGAAAGTGTTGATGAACTTGAATAATGTCACTTGTTTACTCAGTAGAGGACTACTTTCTGACGAGGAGGGAGCAAAGATCCAGCAAAGATGTCAATCTTTTCCAGAAGATTCCGTCTTGGAGGACTAAAGACATTTAGAGGATTTTGGGGGATGCTCTAGGCAGTTTGTCAAAAACGGCCCAAATGTAATTACCAAACTTCCATAGACAAGAGCCGAGGGTGTCTGGTTGCAGTGGGGCCTCCTGACGACAAGGGGACAGCCAAGAGCAGCCCGGGGGGCGGGGGGGCACAGAAGGAGGAGGAGGTCAGTGTCCCCTGAATCCAGGCTGGGAACCTGGGGAAGCAGGGAAGCCGTCAAGCCGTCATTCTGGGCAGAGTGAGGTTGGACTGAGGAGGCCACACCCCCACTGTCTCTGGGGACAAGACTCCCATCCTTTTACACACTGATGTGACCTTGGAAGGCCTGGGGGCCATGCTCCCTATGAGATGCTGGGAAAAGAGACCTGTTTTTTTTTTTTTTACTGGTTGTGACCTGTCCTGCAACAGGAAGGACACGAGGGGTCCCTGTATCTCCTGGAACCTTGAAACGTCCCCCTTCCTGGTCTAGGAAAAGCAGTCCAGTCCCCAAGTTTGGCAATTTCCAAAGGGCCCCTCCTCTATCTTTTGGTCGGGGGGTGGGGAGTGGGTAATTTAGAAGAGGGATTCCCAACCAGGGGTGGTTTTGCACACACACACACACCCCTCCAAGAATGACGTCTGGAGACATTTGGTGGTTGCCACTTGTAGGGGTGAGGAGTGGGTAGTGCTCCTACTTGGTGTCTATGGGCAGGGATGTTGCTAAAGATCCTACAACTCACAGGAGAGCCTTGCAGCAAAGAATTCCATCTCTAAGCATTCACAGGGTGAAAACCCTGATCCACACTAATCTTCTGAGTTTCTGTTTTCAAAGGCAAGTGCCAAGCTCCAGGCTACTTTCGCTTTCAGCCTAGCCTCCGCCAACGTCCCTGAGGCAAGAAGTCCTCGGCATTTTCATCAAACTGGTAAGGAAAAAATTACAGAGATGAAAATACACATCGTTCTCTGATTCTCCTACATCAGGGAAAACAAAATGTAAATTAAAATTTCAAACCATTATTCTGCCACACCTTCAACCTGCCAAGCTTTGAGGTGTCTAAGGACTTCCAACTCAACAATTTTACTTCCCCCCACCTTTTTTTTTTTTTTTTTTCACTTTCGGCTTCATGCACGCATCAGTGTGGGGATGGAAGTTTTAAGTGTGGGAGGGGATGAGATCACTCTCGAAGCTTTCTTTCTGCAGAGTGGGAAGAGCAGAGGAACAAGGACAAAACCCCAAGGAATGCAAACATTTAATGAGGGGTGAAAGGGAGGGGGAGAGAATGAAATCCCACTCAGTTCTGGAGGACCAACGGGCACCAGACCTGAGTGCAAAGAGCCCGGTGCAGGGCCCGGGACAGACACGGTGGCGGCTTGGCACATAGTAGGCCTCGCCATGTGTTGGCCAAACAAGCCAGTTTCTGGGTCACTGCCTAGAAATAGTCTCCATCTCCTTCCCAGGTGATTTGCTGAAGTTGCTGTTGTTACAGCCTTTGTGCTTTTTCTGAAAAGTTTTGCGTAAAGCAGGAAATAAAAAGCGCTGGAGTCCTAGATTCGGAAAGGGGGAAGGAGGTACTTACTATTCCTTTGGTATCAGACAAGGCCCAGTACCAGGAAAGGAGTAATCAAAGTTGACAGCTCAGAGGGGATGACAGGAAATGGTTTGGAGGAGTCTCCTTTGGTCACGAATGCTAAGAGAATTTGTGCCGAACCCGAGAGTTAACTGTGAGAGGTTTTGCCTCAAAAACATGTCTAATTTCATTTTTTAAACCCTTCCAGTAGAGGTGAAGCGGGCTTGTATCTGTGGATTATGCCACCCCGGGAGGGCTTCCTAATAGACATGAAAATAAATTAGTTATGACAGTCATTTCCTGGAGTCGGCGATGCTAGCGCTCACTTGAGGTCCAGTGGCCGTCGGAGTTGCAGTGAAAGAAGTTTAGGAAAGCCTTTATGTGGGGGTTTTTTAGGGCTGGGAATCTGGGACTGTTCAGAAAGCCCACTGTGATGCTAAGACCTCCTGATAGGATGAGAACAAGAGTTGGACCTGGAGGGTTTGTTTGAAGAAGAAGGATCTGGAGACCAAACCTTGGTGAGACTTGATGTTCACACCACATCTGGAGCCAGGAGGCTTGTGTCTGTTTCTAGGTGGCCACCCTTGCCCTTCTGAACTTCTGCAAAACCAGGGGATCAGAGCCATGATCTGTGAGTTTCTGATCTTGTTTTCCCCTGGCCAGCACCCATTCTCGTCGGGGAATAGCATGACCACTTCCTTCGGGCAGCCCCATCTCCCATCATGGGTACTGTTCATGAGCTTGTCAGCCAAGTCCTCACCCCACCCCCCAGCCGAGGGGGGTCACCTCTGCTGCCCCCTTCTCTGCAGCTTTGTTCTTAATCCCTCATGCTGTTCTTTCCTTCCATGGAATTCCTTTTTTGCCTCCATTAACAAGAATGTTTCTGTTGCTTGCCATCAATGAATATTAGGGTGACGTGGCCCTTTGAGCTTTGAAGTTTAGGGGAAAAAATCCCACCTTACAACATTGAATGAAACAATGTATCTGAAGCTCCAGGCTCAGTGCCTGGTAGGGCAGGTACCCACTCAGGGGGAGGTCATTCCCCTTCCACATCTATGCCGTGCCTTGTCCATTGAACATGCCATTGGTGATGGAACTTTCTCCTTTATATCCATCCATGAGAAGCTTTTGTGGGAATTAAATTGAGCAAGGGTGAATGTGGAGGAAAAAATGAGATAATTCATTTCTTTATTTGGAAAATATTTAATGAACACCTACTATATTCCAGGTCCTTCTAGGCATTGGAGATGCGGCAGTGAATAAGACCAAGATCCCCACTCTCAAGGAATTTACATTATGTGGGAGATACAGGCCATAAATAAATGTAACTTTAAATGGGGTGGTCAGGGAATGTGCCTCTGTGGAGATGACAGGTGACAGGCAGATGGCTGATTAAAGTGAGGGAGAGAGAGGAGCACCTGGGTGGCTCAGTTGGTTAAGCACCTGCCTTCACCTCAGGTCATGATCCCAGGGTCTTGGAATTAAGCCCCACATCAGGTTTCCTGCTCAATGAGGAGCCTGCTTCTCCCTCTGTCCCTCCCCCTGCTCATGCTTGCACTCTTCCTCTCTCAAATAAATAAATAAAATCTTTAAAAAAATAAAGTGGGGAGGAGAGAGAGACCAGTGTCTGGGGAAGGGGAAAAAACAAGTGTAAAGGCCCTGAGGTTGGGATATGCTTGGTGTGGCTGGGAGACAGCAAGGAAGCCAGTGTGGCTGGAGCACCATAAATGGGGAAGAGACTGATAGGGAAGGCAACTGGAGAGGTAGCAAGGTTCTACAGCATCCCTGCCAAATGGTCAGTCCTACCTCTGCTTGCATGCCTCCAGGAGTGGGGAGCTTACTTTCACCTGAGGCAATATTACCTATATTAGGACACACTTGACTTTCAGTATTTCTTCTTTACTATGATGCCCATTTTGCCTCTTAAAACCCCAAAGAACTGGTATGCCCTTGCCTCTCTTGGCCAAGCCCTTGGAGAGCTGAAGCCAGCTCCTCTTCATGTCTTAATCTTACTCCCTTGAGATGTTCTTCCTATGGTATCAGTTGGAGTCTCTTTGGAATTTATCAGGATATTTCCCCTCTTTTTCTAGGAAAAATACCTCTATTAATTCTGCCTATGATGATTTTGGCTTCTCTGACAACATGTCGTACCTATCAGTGCCCTTCGCACTAGGCTTTTCCTTTATGGAAGGGGCAGCTCTTTTTCCATCTCCTCTCCCCCTGTTCCTGTTCTGAAGCTACCGGTTTGAAATATAGGTAAGGGACATGACATTTATTCCTATTAAATGTCCTCTTGTTGGATTAGGTCCACTGATTCTGCAAGATAGACCTCTTGAGATCCTGATTCTGCCACCCAACACATTTACTCTTTTTCTACTTTTTGTCACGCACAGGTCCCATCCCAAAGTCACCCATGTCTCATTTGTGCATTTCCGGGGGGCAGATTGGCCTCAGCTCTGTGCGGGGTTCTGGCCAAGTGCTGCAGAGGCAGAAATCCCTTTGGGGACCCCACAGTCCAGTTTGGTGGAGGCCACAAAAGCAGCACATTAAGTACCGCAAAGGGTGTAGGTTCTGTGGGAACCTGGTGGGGGTGGGTGTCAGGAAACTGCAAACAGAGGTAAGTTGGAGCAGGTGCTTGTCAGGAGTCCAATTGGGAGGAAAGACATTTTAGGAAGAAAGCACAGCAAAGGCAAAGACAAGGAGACAGGAAAGTTAGTGTCGTGTTCAGGGACGCACTTGAAGTGCAGGCATCTAGGGGCGTCTAGTGTGTGTCGCTGGGCACATGGAAGCTCTATCTGGCTGCAAAAAGTGGGCACAAGAGAACATTGGAGTCTTGAGTATTTCCCAAGGGCCCGCCGAGTCCGGGGAACCCTCAGTATTCAATGTAAGCACCACTTGTGGGATTACGGCCGTGGCCCTTGTAGGCACACCACACCTGTTTAGGGGGGCTACCATGGGAGATACCCCCAAAACATGCTCCTCTGCTGGGGGTTTCCCTGTGAGCCCCACCTGGGCCTCTGGCTTGGCCTCCCTTGTGGGAGCTGGGCAGGAACACTCAGTTCTCACTGCACACCTGCCTGGGTCTTGATCCAAACTTTCCCCAGTCCTTCCCATTCCCCAGGCCTGTCCCCGTAAGATCTTTGAGATTCTGGGCGCCAAGAATGACTTCTGTTCTGAATGTAGCACCTTAGCCCAGCAGCGTTCTGTCTTGCAAAACTACCACTCTGCCAGCTTCACAAGAAGGGGCCGCTTAATATGCAGCTGGGAAACAGCCCTACAAAGCAAAGAAGATAAGGTGGGAACGTTGAATATTCATTTTTGTGGTTAGAGGGTGTTTTTCCTAAGATTCTGTTATTCAAATTAGCTTGGATTGTAACTTCCATTTCAACAACAAATGCTTAAAGAAACACAACAGGATAATCCCCAAGTTTGTTCCCTTGAAATCTCTTCCAGAAGGACCTGCTTCCCGGAAAACTCCATCTTGAAAGCAGGGACCTCACTGGTCATTTCTGCTTTCCTCACGGACCCAACACTGCAGACAGGAGGAGGAGGAATGAGATCTAGCAGGTCTCCAGTCCTGGGGTCACTGCCCACAGTTCTAGGACCTGACTGTTGGTCTATGGCCTTTGACAGGACAGTGGGCAAACCTGATCCCCAACTCAACTTAGGAAGCAACTGGGCAGGGAGGTCAGCTAAAGATCCCCAGGGGACCACAGTCCCGTGTTCCTAGGAGAACTGGTAAAGCCCATTCTACTAGACTTGGGAACTGAGTCAGAGACCAGACAGCCCTGATGAACAATGGGAAGGTGAGCCGCAGTTAGTATTTATGTTATAATAAAATAGTTTGGCATCCATTCGTGTCTTTTCATCCCCCCTGATACCTCTTGATTCAAGCTTGGGTAGATACTCACTTCCTGAAAACTTCCTGCTATCACTTTCTCTTCTCTCCAGTCTCCATCTGGCAACCATGGAGGTTTTTGAGTGTAAATTAGAGCATGTCACTCCCACTTAAGAGCCTTCCATGATGTCCCATTGAGCTTAAGATAAAATCCATGGTGTGGATGGCCCTGTGCAGCCAGGCCTTTGCCTGCCTGTCTAAACCCCTCTTTTGCCTTGTCCTCCCCATGCACTGTGCCTCTACTGATTCCTAGAAGGAGCCAAACACTTTTCTGCCTCAGTGCCTTTGCATTGGCCCTCTTCCCTTGGGGACACGATTCCCAGCTCCTCTCCTGGTTAGCTCCAACTCATATGTCATTTTCAATATCACCTCCTCAGAGAGATCTTCCAAGACCTCCTCTCTGAGCCAGTTTCCTTGTATGACTCTTGATTTTCTTCCTAGCCTTCCTAGTCACAAATAATGAGTTATTTACTTGTGATCTGTCTCCCCTATTGACAGGCAAGTCCCCCTAGGGCAGGTGTCTTCTCTTGGTCATCCCTGTGTCCTCAGGACCCAGCACAGTGCTCAATAAATATTGACCAAATGAATTTATTGAGCACCAACTATGTATCTGATTCCTCATAAACTTTTTCTCATTTAATCTCTACACTACCTTGAGGAGTTCGGTCAGTGTTCCCCATCACAGAGAGCTAGATCACTCTCACGACATCACATCGCAGCAGAACAAGACCGTGAACCCAAATCTACCTGCTCCAGAGTCCATGTTCTTTCCACTGTCTCATCTGTGCCGGAAAGCCCAAGTATTGGTTTTGCCACCGCTTATGGGACAGAGGACAAAGCCCCAACTTTTTGAACCTTCTTTCTCTCATCTGTAAAATGTGGGCAACAATAAAACATGCCCTCCTACTAGGGGGAAGCATGAACTCTGGAGTCATAATGTCAGGGTTCACCGGCCAGCCACAATCTGTGTGGCCTTGGATGAGGAACTTAATCTGTGTCTCAATTTTATAATCTCTCAATGGGCATAAGTGAAGTTAGTGAGAGGATTACAGGAGCAGATAGGTGTGTGTGAAGCCTTGGAACAGTGCTGGGCACTTACACGCGTAGAGAAGGTTTAACTGTCACCGTCACAATCATCACCATCATTCGTTAGCATATATGAACTTTATGGCTCTCCAAACCCCTTTACATTCCAGGCTCACAAAAGACCCTTTGAGGTAAACAGGGAAGGCTTTGTTTTTCTATTTTTATAGTGGAGGAAACTGAGGCTTAGGAGATTTCGCTCAGAGTCTCCTAGCCGCAAGGAGAAGGGCCGGGTCTGGCCCAGCCCTCCTCCGTGTGGGCTCTCCTCTGACTTCATCCCGGGGGCCTGCGCTCCTTCTCCCAGCCCCGCCTGCCTCGCTTCTGCTGATCTGTCTTTTGCTCCATTAGGCAGGGCCGCGACCCCCCGGGCCCCGCGGCAACCTGTGCCCGGTGCGCGCTCCCTGCCCGCGCCCGGTCGACCCGCCCCGGGAGGTGACGGCAAAGTGAATTAGTGCGCGGCCAGGGGCGCGGGGGGCGCCGAGGTGCCCGGCAGCTCCGCCGGCGCAGCACTTCCCGGCCTGATATTTGCACAAAGTGCTCTCAGGGCCTCTTTACATTTGCACTTGCCCATGAAGTTAGCGTTTCTGCCAAGCGCGATTTCACCATCGGGGGCTCACATCCCGTATTTGCGGCATCCAGGCTGAACCCAACTCTCTTTCTCTGTCTCACCCTCTTCCGTTTTCTCCTTGCTCCTGGCGGCCTCCCTCCTCCTCTCTGGCTCTCTCCATCCCATCCTCTCTCCGTCTGCATCTGTCTTCCTTCCAGTCCCCGCCATCTCTTCCACTCCTTCATCTCTTTCCATTTCTGCGTCTCTCTGTCCACCTCTCCCAAGTCTAGCGCTCTGTCTTGTCTCTCTCTTCCCCTCAATGACTTCACGTTTCTTTCCCTCCATCCTACTCTCCTCAACCACTTGGTTCCCTTTTGCCTCCCCCCACCCACCCCATGCCCCACGTTCCACCCTTATCTCTCCCTTTTCCTCTTCTAACAATAAGGATGCTGGTCTTGGCTCACATTTCCACCAGCGATGGCTCCACCATGGTGTGGGCCTGATCCTCGGCCCCAGTGTACTTACCAGGTCCTTTCAGAGGGTCTCTGGAGACCTAGGAAGGTAGAGGAGAAAGACTGTCGGATCCCACTTGGGCCAAGCCTTCATTATGCACTGGCTCAGGGAGCAACCAGTGCAGGCTCAACCTTCCTAGGGCGTTAGCTTGCCTTTCTATTTTCTCTGTTCCCCTGGGCTGCTTTCTCCCAGCCTCACCTCTCCACTACTGTTCCAAAAGCTGGCCGAGAATTCCTCCTGGGAAATCCCAGAACTTCCAGCCTTCCAGATCTTCAAAGTTGGGACTTCTCAGCCAGAACCACTCCCCTGCTGTGGCAGGAAATACAATACTCCGTCCCAGTAGTCTCATATCCTTGGGCCATCTGAAACTCATAACCTGCTTGTCTCTGGCAGGGAGCAGCCTTGGCTGAGAGTTCCTTAGAGGGGTTTTGCGGGGGCGGGGGGTGGTACCCTGAGGTTTCCACAAGTGGCCCGGCAAGGTTGGTGGCATCTGACTCCCCGTGTTCTGCTGAAATGGGCTGGGTGTGGTCAAGGAATTTCCTCCACCTGGACATCTGCTGCCTCAGTCAATTTCAGAATATGCCACTGTCCATGGTGAACAAGGGGCCCCAGGGATGTCTGGGATTTGTGTGGCAAGTGTCGGAGATGCCCCCAGCCCAGGGTGAGGTCAAGGAGGCTGGGAGGCAGGGGTGTAGTAAAGCTCCAGCAGTGACCCTGGATCTCTATTTCACATGCATTTGGAGATATCTGTCCTTCCTTGCCCGCTTTCAGAAGCGTCCAGGCTTTCTGCAGCCTGACTGCTCTAACTGTGCAAGCCTGGTCTGCAAATTAGAGCTGCACCATTTTGCAATACCTTGTGTGAAAAAAAATTTGATTAGATCCTACACCCATTTGCTTTGGCACCAGAAATTCCAGCCTTACTTTTGTCAATAAAGACCTATTCGAGTCTGTAAACATAATTGCAATTGTGTTGAATGAATACTTGCTTAAAAAAATGAATTTTAAATATTTTATCACTAACACATGAGAACAAACTTTCTCATTGATGGTACTTGTCAAGAAGTTGAAAAGATCCTCATTAAAATTTTTGATTATTTGTGTGGAGTCATTTGATAAATTGTGTGTACTCATTTCCAGTGTACAACCTGATATTAAAAGACATAGGTTCCCAGAAGCAAACTTAAGTTTCTCATTAAAACATTTGAAAGGACTTATTTCACTAAGCATGATACCCTCTAGTTCCATCCACGTCGTTGCGAATGGCAAGATTTCATTTCTTTTGATGGCTGCATAGTATTCCATCGTGTATATATACCACATCTTCTTTATCCATTCATCTGTTGATGGACATCTAGGAACTAGAGGGTATCATGCTTAGTGAAATAAGTCAATCAGAGAAAGACAACTATCATATGATATCCCTGATATGAG
>PISX010002612.1:0-33329 GCA_004024625.1 Mellivora capensis | reverse complement strand
TGGGAAATGGGGGTGGGGTAATGGACATTGGGAAGGGTATGTGCTATGGTTAGTGCTGTGAAGTGTGTAAACCTGGCGATTCACAGACATGTACCCCTGGGGATAAAAATATGTTTATAAAAAATAAAAAGTATTAAAAAAAAACATTTGAAAGGATTTAATTTGGAACTTATATACAAACTCAATATTTAATATCTTCCCTAATATTTTGTATTTTTTCTTATCATAATTATATTTTATAAAGAATATGCAATTAATTTTTGATGCCTCCCAATGGATCTACACGAGTCTGTGGAGGAGCGGAAGAACTGGCCTTTTGGTGAGGTGGGAGCTGATGAGGAATGTCTAACTGAGGATCTGGGCACATCAGATCAGAGGGTAGTCCCTCCCTCCCCCCCTGCCCTGGGACTGGGAGGTTGTTCCTGGTCAGGAGCAGTCCGGATTGGGAGGCCCCCTGCCGCACTTCTCCCTCCAGGAGTCCAGGGTGGGAAGACGGACTCTCTTTCATTCCACTCCTGGAGGCTGGATCGCGCCGGGGCTCCAGGAACCGTCTGCGCGCCTCCTCTGTGAAGCCCAGCCCTGTCTTCCGCCCACGCGGCTGCGCCCTCCATGGCTGCTGCCCGCCCCGCGGTGGTTTGCTCCAGCCTCGGTGGCAGACACGCTCTCTCACGCAGGGATCGCTCGTGGGGCACCTTCTTGGAGCACTTCGGAGCACTGCAGACTCCAAACAGGAAGTGCCTGCCCCCAGAGCCTGCCTTTCTGGGGATGGACCCACCCACGGGCCTGGTTAATCCAGATGCCCTCTCTGATCCCTGCTCCGGGAAATGGATGCACTGGGGGAGAAGCATCTGGCTTGAGTGGAAAGGTTCTACCCCTTGCTAGCTCTGTGACCTTGACCTTGACCACCCTAATCTTTCTCTCCAAGCCCCAGTTTGGTCATTTGTTACCAGGAGGCATTCATACTTGCCTTGCAGGATTGTAAGGAGAAAATAAGAGCATGTATAGAAAAATGTCTTGTAAACTGTAAAGTGCTGTATAGACGTGGAGGGGGTGTGGTGATTGCTGTCAGCAAAAGCAGGACCACTATGATTCCTACTGAACCACAAATGGTCACTGAAAACTCCTTAGGGGCAATTCTACAGTTAGAAGATCCTCTGGCGTTCCAGTGGCAATGGCTGGGTGGTGAGGGGCACTTGGCTGGCAGGGGCTGACTTCAGCTTTGAGATCCAGCTCAAATTAGAGTCTGGCAACACACTAGAGCCCTGTTCTTTCATTCACTAAACAAACATTTACTTATTTATTTTTAAATAGATTTTTCTCCTTTTTCCCATTCTGAAAGTAATACATGCTTATTCTAGAACATTTAGAAATACAGATATAGTAAAAGAGGAAACTAAAAGTGACCCCAAATCCTGCCTCCATGGATGAATGACTTGGGCGCACGCACCTCTCCCCACACTCCTTCAAATGCATGTTAGAAGAATGTTGTGGAATACTTCCCGTTTTGTGATCTTCTTTTAAAAATTCTGACAATAATTTGTGAACTTCGGTTTGTCATAAACTACTCTACTGCATCATAAAAATCACTGCCCGTCTGTCCATACCATGAAACGTTCAGTGGTGCCTACTGTGTGCAGAGCTGTGAGTGAGCCCCTTGCTGGAAGAGGGAAATGAGTAGAGCTGTCCCCGTCTGCCCTCTGGGAACTCACTATCCTGCAATCAAACCACCTCAGAGCGATGGGACCTGAAACACAAGACAGGAAGTGTTGAGGCCTGAGGGAGGGATGCCAGGGGGGGAGTGGACATTTCCAAAAGAGGGGGGCAGGGGAGGTATCCTGGAGGAGAGGCCCGGCATAGAAAAGTGGGTTCAATTTAAACATGAAAATGGGGAAGCAATTTTGGATGGGAGGAAAAAAAACGTGAGTTAAGGAAGTGTGTGAACCCACACATCTTCAGAAAATTAGCAAAACCACGGTATGCTCTTTGTGCTTTTGTAGAAGCTGGTAAAGGGGTTGGGGTTTGGTATCGGGACTGGTGAGCTAAACCATGTTATCCCACCCAAAGGATGGGGAGCACTTACAGTGGGATTATATCTGGAACTTTGAGCAAGTCACATAACCTCAAAATGTTAAAGCAGGAAAGGCTTAATGATCTTCCAACTTCACATTTTAAAAAAGGACTTATTTATTTTAGAAAGAGGGAGAGGAAGAGAGCTTGCATACATGCGTGAGGGACAGAGGGCGAGAAAGAATTTCAAGCAGACTCCCCACTGAGTGTGGAGCCCGACTGGGGACTAGATCTCACAGCCCTGAGATCATGAGCTGAGCCAAAATCAAGAGTTGGGCGCTTAACTGACTGAGCCACCAGGGCATCCCCAGCTTTACATTTTATAGAGAGTTGAGGCCGAGAACAGGGGGTGACAGGTGACATGGCAACTGTTGAGGGTGATGCTAGGAGCTGGTGGGCCACTTCAAGGGCAAGGGCCAAGCTGCTCATGAAGTCCACCTAGCACTTGGCACAGACCTGAACAGGAAACTCCCAGGACAGGTTCATTAAACTGAGCTGAGCTAGCACTGCCTTCTAGCACTGTCTTGGGGAAGACCACAAGAAGGTGCAGCATGTCAACAGCTAAGACCTACTGGTGGTACAATCAAGAGGTAAATATTAGCTCTTGCTCATTCCCTACATCCTGCCACCCACCTGGAAGGAGGGCTCCTATCTGAGTCACACTCTTCCGGAAAGAAGAAACAGAGATCCACCAAACTGCCTTGAATGAAAGGGAGTTTATTACAAGGATACAGAAAATTCTCTGGGGAATCCAAAGATAGGAACCCTAAGGCAGTCAGGCCTCATGGGGATCGGAGCGGGGAGCAGAAAACTGTTACAGTCAAAGCAGATCCATCTTCTCCCTGGATACCAATCTCTCAAGCTAGGGATCCTCCCACCTAAGCATCTATCCAACCATCCATCTAGCCAACCATCTATCACATGTCCATCCATCCACCCATCCATCCGTCCATTCATTCCAATCAAATGTCGCATATCTTCTGCCCTCCAAGGAGCCTCTCCTGTAGGCTATCACATACTGTGATGGAAACAGAAATGAACACGCATGGTTCACAGTCTAATAGAACATTCCTGCCATGTTTACTAATTCCCTCATCCTTCAGGAAGCATTTCTGTGTGCCAGGTTGGGACTGGCTTTGGCGATGCAGAGACGAATGAGGCACCCACATGTCTCTCCAAGGACTCACAGCCCAGGGAGGGGGACCCATGGATGCAGTCATAATACAATCTGATAGGTGCTGAAGAGAAACTGATTGACTGATTAATTGATATTCTGCCTTGTTCCATGGAAGATTTAAGATTTACAGATATGTAGATGAAGACTCTGGGACATGTATCAATGTGGAACTATCTTGCGATTGTATTGTTAAGGTCGTAGGGTCAGAGCATATCCTTACGGATGGGAGTGGGGTTTCCACAAAAGGAAATGAAAATGTCCATTGTCAGTCTTCTAAGAAAGATGTCATTCGTACAACAGGAAATGAGGACTTTGGCAAGCGGGCATCGTATGGGGGTGAGGAAAGACTTTCTGTCTGTCGTATGAAGGGCAGTTTGGTCTGGATTCTGAGGTGTGGCAATCCCCAGAACAACCCTAGAGCTAGAGGGGTGGGGGAGAAGGAAGAAGGTGAGCTTCCCCGGGCCACATGGGAGCGGACCAAGAGGAAGACCAGAAGGGGACTCGGGGCCCTTCTGGGCCTATACCGTTCTTCTCTGTAAGGTACTTTCTTCCCTGTGACAGGATGACAATTGATAGTCCAAACCGGGACACCCTAGAGAGGAAAAGGGGAGCCACGAATAATTATGCTCGTGTAGGAATTGATGGAGCGCATAGCCACATATCGCTAGTCCTTTGGTAAAGTGTCTTTAAAAGTTATAGACTGCACTCTGCCATGTGGGGAGAATCACGAAAGGCCTGTGCTCATGCTTGAGGCCCGTGAGAATATCTGAGTTCTGAAGGAAATTATTATTGACTCCAAAAAGCCAAAAAACCCCAAGAAACCCCATACCCCAAAATACCGAAACCGAAACAAATCCAAGCAAAACCCCGCTCAAGATTAAAAAAAAGAATAGGCCTTTAATGTCTATAAACTATCAGGTCAACTTTGTTCATTCTTAAATTCGTTAAGAGCTGCTTTACATTTGAAACCAGCTTGCAGATTTAATTCTTTCTTTCCTCGAGAATCCTCAAGAATGACTGCTGAGAAATCCTAGCCAAACATAAATCAGTTGCTCATAGCCAAATAATTGCAAAAGTCAGATGATAAACATTTTTTCAAAATATTTTTACAGCAAGAAATTATACTAACTGAAGTATATGGGTATGTTTTAATACAAGTATTTGTGTGTGGCAGGGGGACCTTCAAAAGTCGGAAGATCTAGAATCGATGAAAGTCTTTAAAGAGCCCCAGGGCTAGCACACAAGGCATCGTTCACACTGTGGTTTACGGGCATGGCACCAGGGATTTGCACAGTGCACAGCCTACACAACTCTATGAAGTGACCCGGTCATAGGGTTGGGCAGGGTGCTCTTCCAGGGTCCAAAGAGGGCGTGGCCATGGGTGGGACGGTTTCCAGGGAGGCGAGTTGTGCCCAGGAAGCAATGTGGTGATGAGACAAGGAGGACAGAGCTGAGAATAGTTCAGCTAATTAGAATTAAATCTTGATTCTCTGCTCACAGTCCAGCAGGAGAGGCAGCCCTGTACACAAAGAACAAGGGTCAGAGGTGGCCCTATGACAAGAGCTATAGCTGTGGCCAGAGAGAGTGCGATGGGGGGACATGGGGAAGAGGAAGAAGGTAATCCCAAATGAAGGGACTTGGAAGCCGCAGAAAATAAGGGTTGATTCACATCAAGCCTTGCCACGAAGCAAGGATTTATTCAGGCAGAGAGCCAGGGGTGCAAGCACAGGACAGAGAGCACACTGGGGATCCCTGGGGGGTTCTGCCAGCCTGCTCCTCTGGCCCTTGCTTTGCCGAAAGATGTCAGCCATCAGGGGCTATTAAATTCCAGCTGGCCAAAACCCGCTGGACAGGAGAGCGGGGCATGACTCAGCTGGAAGCAAAGGTGTTCGGATGGGTTCAGCCTTCTCTCTGACACCGGCTCCTATCTTGGCAGAGCTCACAACTGCAGGGGAGTATCCTGGAACTGCTTCTTCCTTCCACTCTATTCCGGGGCCTCTGGATAGAAGATGAATTTTTTTTTTTCTTTTAACCATAAAACAGCTCCTTCTAAACTGTAAATCTGAAAACGTGCTCCCGGTGGGGGAAGGGTGCAGGGTGACCTTTAGAACGTATCCAAGGAGGACTGGCACTTGGAGGCAGACTTGCCCACCCTCCTTCAGCAACAGACAGGACCAGCCCATCTAAGGGGTAAGGAAACCATTACTCCTCTCCTACCAACAGGGAAACTAAGGCAAAGAAGTGAACGGCCTCATCTGTGGGCTCCCAATGCTTATTGGAACCAGCATCCCAGTCTCCGTCCTTCGGGCATCACAACGGTGGTGACAGTTGAACTAGTTTTCAGCACCGAGAGGACTTGAACGTGTAAGGATGAGAGGGGGACGATGTGAGGCTAAGGGGTCAGCTGAATGAAGTGGGAGAGCAGGTGACAGGGACAGCATCATACATGACAAAGAGCTGATGCTTTTTTGAGCCAGGCAGGAGTTTCACCACTCTGCTTGTGTGTGTTTATGTCTTCCTCATAACAACAGGATGAATCCCATTCTATGGATAATAAAACCGAGGCACAGCGGGTATTCAGTGAGCTAGCTAAGTGTCAGAGCCGGGACTCGAACCCAGGTAGGCAGCTTCTCTCCAGGGCCCTCCTGCTCAGTCACGAAGCAGTCATGTGTCGAGCACCTGCCTCGCTCGCTAAGTCCTTCTAATGCACAGTCACATGGTACCCCCATCCCAGGGCCGCACGTACAATGACTGTTATTGCCATTTTCCAGATGCAGAAATCGAGGTCTGGGCAGGGTACGTACCTTCTCCACAGCCATGCTCTGCCTTTCCTCCTGGGAATTTGTTCTGACAAGCTCCTGCTTCATTGAGAAAAGCCTTGCACTCCCCATGATTCCACATTCCCAGATCAATCGCTCCCTGGCTTGCCACGGAGGCCCGTGTCGCCACTAGATCAGTTTTAAGGTTTTCAATAATTCTGTGAAGAGACAGAGCAGCATAAAGCAAAGCTAAAAATATCATTTTTCTGTAGCTGTCATAACAACATTTGGGCTAATTGATTCTCAATAGAATAATGACATCCAGTATGTAGTGAGAAATATTCATGAAGAGCTCTGTGAAATCCTCGAGGTGCCGGGCCGGGCTGGCAGCCCAGGACAGCTCAGGAACGGTCCGTGGAGGTGGTGCCTGCAGTGAGCCAGGCCGGGTGGGTGAAGCCTGACCACCAGCCCGCACTGCCTCACCCGCCACCCCCCCCACCGGCCTGAGTTCGGACATCAAAGCAACTCAGTCCCTGAGGATTGTGGCTCCCAGCCCCCAGGCTGCTTTAATCAGAGGAAGGTGATGAAAAGATTAGAGGGTATGATTTATGGAGAGAGATTAGCATCAGAGGAGTCGAGGGGGAGAAGAGAGAACTCTCTTAAAGTAGTTGAGATAACAAAGTCGGCCAAGAGAGGGGGAAGGTGCGGAGGCCGATGCGGGGCTGGAGTCCTGAGTGGGTCATGTTGGGGTGGGCAGGGGGGAGGGAGCCCCTCTGGGTGGGAGGCCTCCCTGGCCCAGCCCTGTCCACAGCCCTGTCCCTGGGTGTCTCTGGGATGGCTTGAGCTGGCTCTCAGCACACCTGTCTCTGCAGGGTCCTCCCATTGGGCCCCGGAGAGAAGGATTGTCAGGGTGGAATCTTCAGAGTGGTTGTGCGTGTGGCCGTGTCCCTGCCTGGAGGGATGGCCTTCCTGGCTAGCTGCTGTGGCGCCTAGGGCTGTGTGTGCCCCATGGCAGGGACAGGTTCCACAGAGAGGGATGCTGCTTGCAGGTGTAGGTGTGGACGTGCTGGGGAGTGGGGTGGAAGCCGGGTCCTCACACTACATGGGTGCCAGGTACAGTTTTAAGGGCTTGACATGGTGAGCTCATTTTGTCCTCATGGCAGCCTCATGAGGTAGCGACCCTTACAATTCTCGTTTTTCCCCCTTCTTGGGGAAATTTGAGGCTGAAAGAGCTTCAGGAACCTTCTCAGGTCAGGTGGTTGGTTAAGCGGCAGAGCTGGGATGGGAGTCTGAGCTTTTGGCTCAAGCCCCAATGCCTGCAGGGTGCTAGAGAGAGAAGAAGGGGCAGCAGGGGTACGATGTGGCTGGGAGAGGATTCTCTGGTGTGGGAGGGACGCGTGAGGGGCAGACCCCGTGCAGTGTACCCCTGTGGGGAGCTCAGCAGGCTGGCTCTGTGTTTTCAACAGGTGTGCTGAAGGAATGCGGGGTCCGGGGGGGGGGTGTTGGGGGGGTATTCGAGTGAGTCTGTGTCTGTGCGGAGGCCTTGCCGGAGGCACACACCATCCCTCACTGAGGGTGCAGGCCTGTTCCACACCCCCTTTTCCCCAAGTTCAGGGGACATTGGGTGGTCATGTGGCCCGTCAACCATCACAGCCCTGGCTTTGCTTGTGCTCCCTCCTGTGGAACATCTGCCCATTCACAGCCTCACCTTGTTATTTCTGGAAGCTTCCTCGGGTGTCTTGTGTGAGCTCAGTGACTCTTCTCTGATGTTTTGCCCCCCTCCCCGAGCTCTTCCACGAACGTCTGCAGCTGAGCAAGGGGACACGTCACCCTGGCTATGCCGCCGGACTGCCCCAAGGCCTCCAGGGTCCACTCCCAGGAAAGGGGCTCTGAGGCAGCAGGTGCAAAATCTCACTGGACTGTGGGCTCCAGGAGGGTAGGACTGTGTCTCCTGTTTACCACGTAATCCTCAGCTCCAAGCGCAGGCCTGGGGATACAGTAGCTTCTCAGTAAAGAGAAATCTTAGACTCACGGGAGCTGCCGCTGCACAAGCCTGGGTCACCCTGGAAACCCCGGCCAACGGCTCCTTCCGCTTCATTCCCTCTGCTGCCCTCCCCCCCCACTTCTCAACGGTCTCAGATACCAAGTGTGCCAAGGACCCAAGGACCCAAGGACCTTGTTTCCCTTCTCATTCCTTTAGTCAAAACCTCATGAAAATCAGCTCCTTCTAGACTTGGCAGCCAATCCATTGGCCTAATTAATAATGGCTAATAATTAATGGGTAACATTTATTGAGTACTGGTTAAGTACCAGACACGGTACAAAGCCATTAATGTGAATTATCTTCTTTTATTGCCCCATGAGTTAGGTACTATCTTTATGCCTGTTTTACTGGTGAGGATTCTGGGGCTCCGAGATGGCGAGTAACTTTCCCAGAGACACACAGAGGGTGAATAAGCAAGGAGCTGGAAGGGGAATCCAAGAGATCTGACCGTGAACCTTGCTTTTAAGCGTGTACGTCATGCCCTTCGGAATGGTCTGAATGTCAGCTAAGTGTGGTCGGAGACCTTGGCTGCACGGATCCGTAACTTCATGTCAGCAAATCTTTGATATCAGTATCATGATCTTGAGTATACAGATGAAGAAACTTGGCTCAGAGCAGTTAAGCAACAGTCAGCCAAGTATTAGAGAGGCAGGCTAGGATTTGAGTGCAGATCTCCTAGCTCCATCTCTCTGGGGGACTGAGACAGTCCTTGGTCACGGGGGACATGGGTGGGAAGAAGGAGTAAGAAAGAGACCCAGCCAGTGGTGTGTGCTCCAGAGCTGGGTACCAGGGTCCTGGAAGTAAACATAGAAATCCCAGTACCCCAAGAGACCTGGGGAGAGGGGCTAGGCAGGGACCTGGCATCTGAAAGGTCCACTCATGTCACAGGTGTGTTTTGGGTTCCAGCTTTGCAGCAGAGAGCCCTCAAATTATTTTCCAACTGTGTACTCCTATGGCATGAGGTTTACCAAGATGAGGTCCACTGGCTTCTCCTTGGTCTGGGAGGGGTGGGGCTCCCCACAACGGTTGCATATTCATCACAAACAGGATGGCTTCTTTATCCAGAGATAACATGTAATTAAATAGAAAATGAAGACAAAACAGGTTTTGGCTGGCATCAGTCCAGGTCCCCCACTGTTCATCAGCCATGTGACTGTGGGCCAGACACATTCTTTCTGAGCCTCAGTTTCTTTATGCATAAAATGGGGATATTAATGTTTGCCTTTTCTACTGGCCGGGGCGAGGCTTCTGTTTTTGTTGCCAGACGGCTGTGCTGCACAGAGTATGGGAAGGGGAGGGGCCTGAGAGGGAAGGTCGGAGGAGCTAGGGAGGAGAGAAGGCATGGAGAGATGCCCCAAAGGCATCCAATTTATGGGGTCAGGTCAAAATGGAAATCCTCCCTCCAGTCTGCCCTGAGTCCCTGGGTCTACCACGTCTGTATCAATTGATGTGTTTTCATTTCCCAAGATGAGCCATTTTTGTAGTTCATTCATTCATATATCTGTTCTTCAAATCAATGTTTATTGATAAAAGGGATATATGGGAGACATGGGACCCTCAGAGGTGAAATGGGCAAGGACCCAAAAACGCCTCCAGGACTTTAGGACATACTGGTGGAGATAAGACATAGGCATAGGGTAGCATTGGCCATTGGGAGTGCTTAGTTGGGACATCACTTTCAGCTGAGGCAATCAGGGAGTGCTCCCTGGAGGCAGTGGCACTGAGGATGCAGAAGTAGCTTTGAAGGATGTCAACACTGTACTTCAGGGGATGAGTCTTTTAGGGAAGAGATGGCGCTTCATGTATTTGAATTTAGCCATGTATATGCACACAGCATAACAATAACAACAACAACAACAACAAAGAGTGTGTATGGAGAATACAGTAGGGGCTCTGACCCCCATTTCACTCAAGGAGTTATGTCCCAGAGCTAACACAAGATGGGAGATGGATCCTGCTGTTTCCTCCAGCAGCTTTCAGGTTCTTTGCGCCTCTCTTCCTGTGAGTATCACCCTGAGGGTGATTTTTGTGTTTAAAGACATGCATCTTTCATGTAATGTGGTCCCTCAAATCATGCCAATCCCCTCATTGGCTGCTTAACCCAAAGAAAAGTGATTTGTTCCAATGCCAGAAGAAGCTGGGCTGTGCTGGGTTTGCCGAGATCTGACATATTGGTCTCTCTCCTAAGGGATTTGTAAGGGTAATTTTGACCATGCCTGGTTTTTCTCTTTATATGCCGACTTTAAACACCATCTTTACATCACACAGACTACTGTCGTGGGAGCCACGCGGCCAAGGTGTGGTGGAGGTGGGGACGGCGAGATGTGCATGGAGCATAATTAAAGGGCTCCATGACTGCGAAGGGCCCCTCAGATTCCAAGAGCTCATGAGTCGGCTGTGATCTTTGGAATCCTCATTAGAAATTCTCTCCAAAGCCCGGGGCATATGCTTTTGCTCGTCTTTAATAATGGGAAATCTTCATGCTTTGAGGTTGGATTTGATTTTGGGAAACAACCACAAGAGGCATTTGGAGCCCAGCCTGGTGGAAGAACAAGCTGGAAAATGTGCTTCTGGTTAAATGGGAGGTGTGACTCTAATTGGCACACGGGGGTGCCAAGTTCAGGTAGAAGCCAGAGCAGGAAGCTCCAGGGAAAACTCTGGAGTTGCTGCAGGGAATGCCAGCCTGGGGGCAGGCAGAAAGGGAATTCTGTCAGCCTTGGCTTGGTTGATTGGTATCCCACCAACGTGACTGGACTTGGTCTCCCTCCCACAATTCGGGTACACACTCAATGTTATGAGTGGATCAGGGTGTCTGGGCCCCGTGGAAGCCAACAAGTATACCGTGAAGGCAGAGGCTACTCCATCTAAGAAGCCAGGATGGAGGGGGGCCCGGGGAACCTCCAGGGCTATCTGAGCTTACTCTGGCACTGCAAGACCTCAGGGGTCACCCTACGAGGAGAACTCTCTGGATGCCATCAGTCCCATTAGCCAGAAGGTGGCCAGAGGGGGACTTGAAGAACTACCTTCAAATGACAGGGCCGATCACCAGATGCCACCCAGGGCTCGGCTGCCTGGGACAAAGGATCTACAGCGCCCGATGATCAGCCTCAGTGTCCCTGCAAATTTTCCATAGCCCCAGGC
This sequence comes from Mellivora capensis, assembly GCA_004024625.1. NCBI lineage: Eukaryota > Metazoa > Chordata > Mammalia > Carnivora > Mustelidae > Mellivora > Mellivora capensis. The sequence continues at coordinate 22,141 of PISX010002612.1, read as the reverse complement.
AGTGACAGGAGGCACTGGGTCCAACAGGGATTTGGCACACCTGCTCCTCCTTCCCTCCACCTCTGCCATCTGGAGCTATTTACTGGCTTAATTCCATGGTGCCCTTTCTATGCCCACATCCTGCCCCTACAAGATCTCGGACCTTCTCTTCTGGGTGACTTGGTCATTTCCTCCAAAAGCACTGTCCGAGAACCAATTCCAAACACTTGGGGCATGTCCTGGGTTTGCAAGGGGAGTAGTGTTTGAGGGGATGGGGCACATCTGTTAAAGTGTCTGTCCTACAGCCATCCCCGAACAGTCTGCAAATGGCAATCCATTTGGGTTTCTGTCCTCTGAGGCTGAACTTGTAGGCTCCAGGATCTGAAGATGAAGTTCAGAGTGACCCTCCAGAGGAGGAAGCAGACCAGAGGCTAATACCACACGTATGCACCCTCCCCCACACAGTGCACCCCCAAGGGTACGCTCCCCCGTTCTCCTTTCATTCTGTATTCCAACCCACTTTCTCATAGCCACTCCCAAATAGCCCACACATAGCTATTCAGGCTTCTCTCCAACACAGATATGCATATGATGTGCATTTCCTGCACGCTTCAAGACACTGAGACCAGCAGAACCGTCTGAGACCATCTTAAAAATGCCCCTCTCCCCGCATAAACTTGTAAGCAAAATGATATAGGAGAAAAAGTACAATCTCGTTGTGTAATGAATTGGACTCAGGGGATGGAATTGCCCCTATGTGAACCACGCCACCAAGTCACTTCTCATGCCTTAGTTTCTGTATCTGTGAAGTGGGCACAGTAATAACCCCTCTCACACAAGGTTGTTGTGAGGATAGTCTGAATTAACGGAAGAAGGCACTTTGCTTTGTACCCCGCAGAGGACCAAAAAATGTTCATCACCAGAATCATCAGTATTACTCCCAACTGAGGAACAAGCCACATGCAGATGAAATGGCCCTTCCTCCACCAGCCTGTCCAAAGTAGGGTGGGCCATGCAAGTCCATCTCCATGGGAAGAGCCATCTGTCCTCGCCACCTGAGCGGCCGCCTGGGACTGTGCTCCCTTCCCGAGCCTCTGGCTCAGGTGGTTTGGCATCCCGACCCAGGAGATCCGAGATGTGTGTCGGAGGTGGAACTGGTCAGTGAGGACCCAGAAATGGCCAGGCGATTCCCAAAAGAACTTTACATAATCAATGCAGCATCTATTACAAAACATCTATATGCAGAGATGACTCTTGCCCCAGCGGATGAGAAAGTGGCTATTGGCAAATCCCTGACAAATGTTTCTGGGATGTGAGGGCTTTGGGGAAGGTAAAGAGGGGGACACAAGTGGGACCGACGGAGCCCCTTCAGCATGCAAGAAAGGGTGGGGCTCAAGAGCTGATGGTCGGGGGTCAAGAGGAGTTGCGGGGGACCAGAAGAGCAGCTGAGCAGGATGCCCACCACAGAAAGGTTCCCAGGAAGGTGACCGGAGGTCACCGATGGCCAGAGGGACACGCACTTGAATGATGCGTAGATTATACCGCAGAGCCGTGGACGGGATGCCGTGGGCCTTGGACTTCCTGTAACTACTTGAAAAGCAAACAGTTCCAATAAAACAGTTGGGGTGAGGAGAAGCACCACAGTGGGGTGATGCTCAGAGAGTGGTTGGAAACCCCGAGAGAAAAACGGTTCTGCCTTGCAATGACTAGAGCTTTCCAAACGGGAGTGAGCAGATGAGATGGGGAGGCAGGACTCGGGGGTCGGGTGTCTGCATTGGAAGCAGAGAGTAGGAGAGATGGGCCCTTGGAGCTGGGACCCCTCAGTTTCCCGTCCTTCCAGGACACACTGAGGCCCAGGGCCAGAGCATTGCACCCGGTTTCACAGCGAGTGAGCTGGATGGTGGGGTCCTCAGGACAGATGAGGTCCACTGTGGGTGCAACTGCTCACGTTGAAGTTTTTCAAAGAAGAGGAAAGCTTTCATCATATTTCTAAAGGGATTAGGATTTTGACCATGTGAAAAAGTAGAATTAAAGGCCAGAATGCTGAGGTTCAAATCCCAGCTCCGCTGCTCTCTAACTGGTGGGCGAGGAGGTACCAGCCCACCACACCTCGCTTCCCTCACCCACAAAAGGGCAGGTGTTAAGATTCCCCACCCCAGAGGGTTGCTGAGAGGATTAATTAAATAAAATCACGTCAAGTGTTGAGCAAAGTGTCACGCATACAGCAAGTCCAGAGAAGAAGCTATTATGATTTATATCACTATAATAATTATATTATTATCTTGAAGATAAGGGGGAAAAGCAAGCTCCTCTTGCCAGGCACTTGGGTGCGGTGCCTACTGGCGAGGGAGAGCAGGGAGTCCAGCCAGGTCTGGCCTGCAGGGGCCGGGGTGCAGAGCAGGGGCCGGCTGGCAGGAGGGGGGCACCCCACACCCGCGGGTGGTTTGTATGCAGAGGCTGTTGTGAGAGTGTGTCCCGGAGAGGGGAGGGCTGCTCCATAAGACTGATTTGTTGCTGCTGAACCTCATTAATCAAATCTTACCGGAGAGAGCCTCCTGCAGCTGCTGGCAGGTCAGCATCGGGGAGATAAGTGATGTAGCCAGACCCAGCGAGGGGGAGAGACGAGGCGGCCATAAGTCTTGACAGTGGCAGGCTCTGAAGCAGAAGCGCGGAGCAGGCGCGTCCTCGGCGCCTGGGGCAAATCTCTGAGTCAGGACAAAGTTCTTCCTCCCAAGGGATGGATGCTCTGGGGAAACGGGGAGATGGCATGACATGTGTCTGGGAGCAGCCTTCCAGAACTGGGGTTGGGGGGGTTCTCTGTGTTTTGGGACAAGTGAGTCAGAGATGCCCCATGACATCACTGGGGTCATGGCTCTTCAGACCACCGGATCCTCCCCAGACCCTCCCCGCACACCCCCGGCCCTAGTCACAGCCCTGCTGACCTCGTGGGACTCCAATTCCACGTGTTGGGGTCAGCCTCACCCGCTCTGCTCGGACAAGGGGCGCCTGTTTCCTTCCTGGTAACGACATCAGAACTGAGAACTCTGTCAGGTATGGATCTAACCGCTTTACTTAAGTCTCGGTGACAGTCACGTGATGTTGCGACCTTCCTGTTTTTTGGACCAGTTTGCTGAGGGCGCAGGAAGCTGCTGAGGCACTTCTCGTCTCACTGCTGGGATCAGCCATACTCTGAGGGACTGGGGCCTGCTCTCGGGGGTGGGTAGGGAATGGGGTCTCAGCGGTGGCTCAGGTGGCTTATCCTGATAGTCAGGGGCTGGGCTGGGGTCCTGAATGGGTCTGGGGAGGGGGGCTCTGCCCCCTGTGAGGTGGCAGGAGGCTCGCAGCTGACTTAACTCTCTATTCCAGGCTAAGGAGGCCAGTTCTGTTCTCTCCCTGGGGACAGGTCTTTCTTCTCTGCACCAGGATGCCTCTTGGTGCCAAGGCTTGTCCTAGTGGAGACAGGAAACTGAGCAGGGCTCTGGAGCCTACCTCCCCTCCTCCCTTTCCCTCTTCCCCCCCCCTCCCGCCCGGGTTGATGTCCCAGCCCCATCACTCACTGTCCAGCAGTGTGACCTTGGGCCTTCACTTCTCTGAGCCTGTTTCCTATTCAAAAATAATAACACCACTCCATGAAGCGTCTGTGGGAAGAAAGCCCCACACCTGTAAAGCCTTCGGAACAGAACCAGGCATGGGGCGAGCACTGAGCAATCACTATTGTTACTGGGGATCCAGACAGGAATCAACCCGGTTGCTCCCCCAGGATCCTTGTCACTGGGCTTCTGCCTGTAGCGACCAAAGTCCTACACCTTCTGGAATCCCCATCCTTCTCTCCAGGCTGTTCTCTCCTCCTCCCCCATCCCCACCTCCAGGCCTCTCTTGCTACTACTCTGCTCACCCCATTGCTGGGACCCCTGGTTATCTTCAACCCCTTAAAAGAGATGGGTTGGACTCCTCCAATCTCAGAAGCTGAAAAGTGAGGAAAATCATCCTCATTGCCCCAGTAGATGCGTGGATAATAAGTACGGGGTTGTTGGTTTGGTTGTTTTTTTTTTCACACGTAGCATGTGACGGGCATCACACTGCACGCTTTACGAGCGTTCGCTCACGTTACCCTTACAACATCCTGCAAGGCAGGTCCTATTTGGAGCCTGTTTTGCTGCTGAGCAAACTGCGGCTCAGAGAGGGTGAAGAGCGTGCCCAAGGTCACCCAGTCGGGAGTGGCAGATCTGGGCTTCGGTGCCTGGCTGGCTGGCTGCGAAGACTGCGTCCTGACCCTCCCACCGAGCGTCCGGTGAAGCCCCCAGCGCGGAAAGCCTGGCCTGCCTTGGCGGACCCCGAAGAAGCCAGGCCCTTCCCTCCTCACCCCCCGCCCTGTTTGGAGAAGCCTCCACATTTAGAGGGTTGGCTGGGCGCAAGTTCGGGAGTTGTTAACTTCTTAGTAGTTCTCTCTTTGCCTCGTTATGGGGTAAAACTGCATTTGGTTTTTAAAATTCCCTTTTTATTTAGTCGCTGTGAATGGTAGGAACTGCCAGTTCTGGAAGCTGAGATCCCATCCATATGCCAGGTTTTAAATAGCAGACTGGAAACAAGTTTACACAGGAAGACCAAACTCATCCCAAACATGCCGTTACTGCACTGTTCTGACAAGAAACCCGTGCCCCCCACCCGGCCTGCCTGCGCGCCCCTGTCTTCCCACTTCAAACGATTCGGAGAGTCATCCTTCTTGTTTTAGAGAAACATTTCTGAATTCCTTCTGCTGCGCTTCATGTGTGAAGAAGCAAGTGGTGACCCAGTCACGGCAAGGTGTGCCTTGGTCTGGATTCCTCTCCGGGTGGGGGGAGGGGGGGGAGAACCCCATAACCTCTGGGGAATCTTCCCACACTCACCCCCGGAAGTGGTTTCCTCCTCCTGCCCAGATCCTGAGCCTGAGCAGCAGGACGGAGCTGCACATAGAGGATTCCCCTGGACTTGGCATTCCCGCTCTGCCAAAACTTCCTTGTGACTGTGGGCAATGACCTCATCCCTCTGAGCCTCAGTTTTCTCCTCTGTCAAATGGGCACAGCTGACAGAGCACAACGTTAGATGCCTGGACTCTGGCATCATACTGCCAGGGTTCAGAACCTCAGCCCTGCATCTTCCTGATTGATCACTTTGAACATGGCCTCTCTGAGCCTCAGTTTCCCTCCCTGTAGAGTAGACGTCCCTGTGGTTGGTGCCTGCCTCCGAGATACTTTGTTGTGAAGGTTAACAGCCACGATGCCATGGAGCACTGAATGCAGGGCCTGGCATGTGGCGAGTGGTGGCAAATGCCAGTTAGGATCGCCAGAGCCAGGGCCACCTGCCTTGTGAGGGGTTGTGGTGACTCCTTGCATGAAGACCTTAAGCCTGAGACTTGGCATTGCCTCAAAAATTCAGTGCTGCCTTCTAACTTGGCATGAATCTCCACAGGCGGGGGAGGGGGGTGGACGGGGTGGGGGGGCGGCGGGGGTTGAGGGGGATGGGTGGGATCCACAGAAGTTCTAGTCCTTACCCACCCTTTTATTTATTTATTTTTTTGACCAGCCTGAGCTCTCTCTGGCCCTCCTGGCGGCAGGGAGAGGGTGGGGTTGATCTATGGGCTTGGTAACCCGCCTGGGGGGAAGGAAGGGGGCCTCTGACCCGAGGGGTAAATCATGGGCTTCCCTAAGGGCCCAGCAGTTCCCTAGGAAAGAAGCCCTGGGCATTTGTTATCTCGATGTTTCCCCTGAGGGGCTGACCACATGATTCATTTCACTCACACTAATTGGATGTAAATTAGATGAGAAATCAGTAATTTGTCCAAAGATTTGTCATTCAGATGGCTTTCCAGGCAGGCCAAAGCGCTGGTCTGGCAAAGGCGCCCCCAGCTGTAAGAGAGGCTCGGGGGTTTTAGGAGAGGTGAAGGTTTTCCTTGAGGACTTCTAGGTTTGCATTTTTCATAAAAAGGGTGGAGGTAAGGTGGAGAGAGCAGGGGGTGGAAAGAAAGGAGAGGGAGACTGAGGGAAGAAGGAGGGGCGGAGAGAGGCAGGGAGAGAAGGAGGGGGGTGCAAGGGAGAATAGGAGAGGGGCTTCTGAGGAGGGGGGATGAGGAAAAGAGATCAGAAAGAACAAGAAAGAAGAAGGGTAACTGGAGTTGGGGAAGGAGGCAAAGAAGAGAAAGACCCTTGGTTCTCATTTCTCTGGCCGCTTCCGGCCTCTGGAGGGGTGGGGCAGCCTTCAGGTAATGTTATTTAGTGTCAATAGGAAAACTGATTACTCCAGACTTCCTTCCCTATAATAATATGCTAATCAACCCCTTGGGCCTACTCTGGTCTGGAAGCCAGGCAGCTTGTCTCCAGGAGGTGGTGGCTGCAGATCTGACAAGGGGAAGGCACAGAGCAGTGGGGGTCTGGGCCACGTGGGAGGGGCGTTCTGACCTGGGAGCCTGCCAGGAGAGGAGAGAGCGGCAGGACTCCCCTAGGACTGACCGCCCCTCTCCAAAGTGCTGCCCCAGGGCAGGGCACTGGTCGAGGCTCATGTTCTATTTATTAGAGAGACAGGCGAAGTCCCCTACAGGACAGAAATGTGAATATTTTTTCATAGGGATCTGAGGTCTGAGTCAAGGGTGTAAAGGAACAGACAGAAGGTGCTGAGGTGGCAGGTGAAAGAGAGGAAAAGGGGTTGCTGGCCCAAAGACCCCTTTGGAGTAGTTGGGTCTTAATTGTAATAGACATGAAGGCCCCAGCGTGAAGTAGGGAGGTCTGCCCACCCTCCTGGAGAGAGGACCTGCACGTCACTGCTGAGGAAGGAGGTAGCTTGCTGTTCTGGACTCCAGCTCCAGGTTAGCTATAGAGCAGAGAGAGCCAGAGGGCTGAGGCCCTGGAGACAGAGCACGGCTGGGTCTGGGGTAACCTACAGGGTCAATGAAGGGGTCTGAGGTGTCCCGAACTTGCATTTGAAAAGGCTCCTTGTCATGCTCATTCATTCATTTCGACATCGGGCAATTATTTATGAACATTTTACTCCATGCATGGTGCTAGGTGCAGGCTGAGCCCCACGGCCGTGGCTCCCCAAGCTCTGAAGGAGCAGGTCTAGGAGGGGAAGCAGACAGTAATCCAATAACCATGCATATCCATGTGTGATGATGAACTGTGCCGAGTGCCATGCAAGGAAGCAGGGGGCTTTGACAGCGTGTAACAGAGGAACCGGACTCAGTTGTGGGGGTGGGGGTTTTGGTGGTGGGGGGATAATGCTAAGATAATCAATTCAAAGTGATAAAAGGGTAACTGCTTTTGATTCCCACAAAGGGAAGCATTGACCTTGGCTGCTCAGACCTCGCTGGGTATGCATGTGAATGTGGGAGGGTGTGCAAGTGAGCTTTCGAAAATGCCTCGTGCGCCTTCATGCTTGCGCGTGTGTCTGCGTGGGTCTCAGGTGTGGTGGGGGATGCACTCGTCCAGGGGGTGTGTGCTGATTGTTTTGGGGTGTACTTCAAAGCAGTGTAAGCATCAGCAACAGGATTGGGGGAGCCTAAAGACAATCCCTATCTCTGTCTCTTCACGTCTCCAAATTTGAGAAAGAGGAAGCGGTCCTGTCTCTGGATTTCTGAGACAAACTTCTCCGTGATTGTGTGTGTCTTCCATGTGGCTATGTTGTTGGTAATGCCCAGCCCATGCTGAGTGGGGATTTGGCTCGGCATCCCTCCCCACCTTCCCACAACATTCTTTGATTTCTCTCTCCCTCTTTGCCGAATGCTTTATGTTTTATTGAGTGCATATTAAGTACCCAGCGCTGCGCTGTATGCTTCAAATACGGAATTTCATTTACTCGTCGTATTCATCTATAGGTAGTGCTCTTATCCCCATTTTGCAAGTGAGAACACTGAAGCTGAGAGAGGTAACGTGACTTGTCCAAGGTCTTGCTGCCCACAAGTGCAAGAGTGGACTCAAGCTTACAATTTCCAACTCCGAAGTGTCAGAGTATCTAATGACGCCCAATTCCTTTCTCCTCTGTCTCACTTCCCTTCTTCTCTCCCTCCTTGTCTCCCTCTCTCTCCCATCCTGGCTTCTATAAACATCTACAAGTTCACGCGAACTGGGGGCTGGTTATTCACATTCCACCATCGCTCTCCGCTTTACACACGTGTGGTTTCATAACCAGGATCTGATTCATGCACAACTTTTGAGGACACCTCTATCTGTGTATCATTGCCAAGTTCCTCAGCAAATGTTAAGGTGCTGAGGGAGAATCATTGACATTTCAAAGTTGGGAGTGCACCGTCTTCTTTTCACACTGATGAAACGAGGCCCCAAGAGGAGCGAAGGCTCATTGAGGATGACGTGGGTCTCCATACCAGAGAGCGGGATGCCCCCTTCGGATCCTTGCCGCATTTCAGCCAGCACCCTGGGTCCCACTCTGAGAAATCAGGGGATCCCTTGGAAGACCATGCACGCCAGGGAGTGCAATGAAAAGGATTCCTTGAATGGACACAGAACCCAGACCTCTGGGGACAAAGACGCCAGCAGCCATTCTGAGTTCTGATAGCTCCCAGGCCTTAGGCTGCGGAGGGAAGATTCTCTCTTCAGATGAATAAGCCACTATGACAAGTGTTTTGGAGGATGACATCTATCCCTAAAGGGGTCCTATTTCTACCCTCTTGAATAGAGGACAGGAGAGGAGAGCCTCCCCTCTTTCCTCTCTCCTCTCCCCCATAGCCCATGATGGTGGCATCTGTGGCTGTGAGCATGGACTGTGATGTCCAGCACCTTGATACCAGATAGGAGAGTCTGAGGCCCTGGAATCAGGCACACTTGAGTTCCAAACCAGGTTATGATGCTGAAGACTCTCAGTTTCCCTGTCTCTAAAATGGGAAAAATAGCCTTCCCATAAATTTCTTGAGGTTGTCGCGAGAACAAACTAGACTTGTCATCAACACAAAGCAAGGGATACCATGTCTGGCAAAGTGTGAAAATGGAAAGCAGTAAGTAAAAGGCCTACCCTGGGTCCTGGCATGTCTGCAGAGTTAATAATGATAAGTTCTTTGTTCCTCTCCTTTCCCAGCGCTGGGCCTCTCCGACCTGGTGATTAGGAAAAGAAACTGGGGTCACCTCCTACTTGCACTTTTGAGTTGAGCTCTGAGTTTCTTGTCACTAGCTCAAGTCATTTTTCTAAAACAGATTAATACAACTCAAAAATACTCAGTGTGTGGAATGGGTTTTTAAAAAATTGGGGTGGAATTCATATAGCATAAAAGTAACCATTTTAAAGTGGGTTAAGTGGCTTTTAGTGCATTCACAGTGTTGGGCAACCATCACCCACATTAAATTCCCAAATCTATTCTTTAAGGATTTTATCTATTTCTCAGAAAGAAAGAAAGTGTGTGCACACAAGCAGGGGGAGTAGCAGGCAGAGGGAGAAGCAAGCTCCCGGCTGGGCAATCTTGCCCAGGACCCTGGGACTTGATCCCAGGACTCTGGGATCATGACCTGGGCCAAAGGCAGACAGTTAATCAACTGAGCCACCCAGGCATCCTCCCAAACATTTTCATCGCCCCAAAAGAAACTCCATACCTGTCCAGCAATCACTCCTCTCCCTCTTTCCCCTCAAGATTCTGGCAACCACCAACTGCTTTTTGTCTCTGGATTTAACTATTTTGGATATTCCAAATAAATGGGAGTACACAGTACATGACTGTGTATGAATCAAGCATGAATCAGCACTTCGTTCCCTCTTTATGTCTGAGTAATACTCCACTGTATGTGTATGTTGCATTCTGTTTGTCCATTCATATCTTGATGGACACTTAGCTTGTTTCCATCTTTTGCTTTTGTGAATAATGCTGCCATAAACATGCGTGCACAAGAATTTGAGTGCCAGTTGTCAATCCCTTGGGCTATATGCATACAAGTGGAACTGCTAGGCTTCATAGAAATTCTCTAGAATGTCTCTCAGGGCTGTTGGGAGAATCTGTCAGTGTGTGGATGGACACTGGGCATATGGCTCCATGTCTGGAAACACTCAAAGAGATGCTCAAGAAATGGGTGTTCCCTTCCCCTCTTACTTTTCCTCTCATCCAGCCTTCTCTTTTCCTCACCCCATTCCTTCCCAAAGTTTGTGTGAATGAACCGAGGTCAGTGGGGCTGTATGGGGAGGCAGCCATATCAAGCTGCTATAGACTCAGCAACTCTCTGGGGGAGGACTCATCTGGAAAGAGGAAGGATTTGGTACCCAGAGTCTGACTTGAAGTGTAGGGAATGAGACATTCTGGGTTTGCAGGTAGAAGAAGCAGGAAGTACTCGAGGGCTTTCTGCTGCTCCAGTTACCAGCTTTGGGCACACAAAAGGGGATGAAACCACTGGCAGACTGAACGTTAGCCTTCAGCTTTTAACTTGGATTCGCCCAGAGCACAACATGAAATCCAAGTGCAGAGCTTCTAGATCAATAGTTGGATTTAACTGACCATCAGATTGGACATCTGTTGGTCCAGACTGGGTTCTAGGCTCTCGTAAGAAAATCGAGTTCTAGCCTTGCAAAACTTGTGCCAAAATTCCTTTTCTTTTCCTTCTTTTGCTCTGACCTTTGATTTCATGGTTCAAGCAAATCAATGATCACCTTAAATATATAATAGATATTATATACATATAACAACGGCTGGCATCGACTGAGAACTTACTGTGTGCCAGGCACACTGTGTGCCCTAACTCAGTCCTTGTAACAACCCAATTGCATTCCCCAAAATTTATGAATTGAAGTCCTAATGGACTATATTGGGGATAAGGACTTTAAGAAGGTGATTAAGGTTGAGGTCGTAAGGGTGGACTGCTGGTCCTGTAGAAATGGCGCCCTTATAAGAAGAAGAGACATAACAGCTACCTCTCTAACGTGAGAAGGTGGCCATCTGCTAAGTCAAGGAAAGAGCCCTCGCCTGAACCCAGCCACGCTGGCAACCCTGACCTTGGAATTCCAGCCTTCAGAACTGAAAAAATAAATTTCTATTATTGAAGCCACCCCATCCAGGTTATTTGATGGTGCCCCGAGCTGACTAACACAACTGTGAAGATGGTATGCTTACTACCCCCTGTTGGCCTCTCTCAGAGATGTTAAATCATTTGACCGAGGCCACACAGCTTTGTAAGCGGCAGGGCCAGAATTTGGAAGCCTGGAGCTCTGGCTCAAGAGCCCGTGCCCTTCCTTTAACCTTGAGGCTGGGGTCACTTTGTGAGCCATATGGCAGAGGCACAATCTGGAAGTGCAAAGTCACTCTCTTGGCTGCCTGGTACAGTGGTGTTGGCCCCTACTTAAAATTTTTTGACCAGGGGAAGTAGAGGAGAAGAGTGAGGGGGTGACTTGCCAGTTATTCCCAACACATATACCATGAGTGGTGTGTTGTCGTCGGTAGGAGTGCCAACTTATGAAAGTTGATTATGTGCATCTTTTCTCGACTCTGTGTTCAGTGCCATCATGTTGGTAGGTTGAAATCCTCCACGGTGGGAGTATTCACACCACAGAAATTGGCAAACACTACAAATCAGAGCTTTTTCACTGGAGAGCCCGTTGTTAAACATTTACCAGTACACTACTTCACAGCACATCAAAACACAGAGAAGGCGTATGGGGGCTAGGTTCCTTGGCAGCATGGGGTAAGGCCCGGTCCTACAGGAACTGGCATGGTGGCTCTTTCCTATGTGGTTTTCTCCCCATAGAATCAGAGCTCCTTGGGATGTTGAAGCAGACCCTTAGAGATATTCAAGCCCAACTTCTCATCTCACAAATGGAAACTCAGGGCCCAGAGAGGGCCAGTGACTTCCCTATGGTTACACAGCACATGTCCCAGCAGTTCCCGTGACTTGACCTCCATTTATTTCGTCCACGCCTGTAGATCTCGTTGGGGAAGATGCCAGAGGTTCTTCTGGTCCGGACTAGACATGGATGCTGCTATTTTGGGAACTATTCTGTGAGGATGGGGTAGTGTTTTCCGGATTTCCTGGCTGTTCCCTCCTCCTGCACTTCCACACCCCACAGGGTGTAGTAGAGAGATAAGCGAGATGCGCATACTGCCATCAATAATGCAGCCTCTTCTGTCTCTGAGTGGAGGCCGTAGAAGTCGATGCAAATAGCACAGCTTGTAAATGTGCAGATTGGATCGGGGCCTCCAAGTGCACCCTAGAAAACACGGCTGCGTGTTCTTCATCTCCAGCTAATTATAACTTTATTCATTACAGTCTGGCTCATAAGATTATAGACCTAAATCAGGAATAGAATATGTGTTACATATATATTTTTGTAATACTTTCCCTCCGTCAGAAGTGAGTCTCTGCCTCCATCGGGAGGCGTGAAGTCAGAGTCCCATTCCCCAAGTCAGGCATCTGCAATGTGGCATTTTCTGTCGTAGCCGCACACTTTGCTCAAAGCAACGTGAAGGTGTTAATCAACTCAGAGAGCACCCGCCCCACCCGGTCCGCCCGGCAGATCAGAGCGACTGTCAAAGGAAGATGCAAAAGGAGTTATTAATCTTTGGGGCCAAATGTTTTTAATAACGTGCATACAGTATTCGAATTCAGTTGAAGATGGTCTTAATAGGTTTGGTTTTCCCTCTGCAGTTGAGCCTGCAGGGCGGTAGGGCATGCAAGTGTGAAGGGAGAGGAACATTGGGGTTTTCTTTTCTTGTTTTAGGGGGCTTGCCTTCTAAATGTCAAACCCTCAGCTTCAGCCCTTGGACCTCTTTTCTTCTGTTTCTCTCCTTAGGAGGCAATCCAGCCTTTGGCTTTAAATATCATCTATATGCTAAGGACCTCAGAATGTAGATCTGTGGTCCTTTCCTGTGCACCCAGCTCCAGGATCCTGCAACCGTACTCAGCTCCATGTCTCTACTTGGATGTCTCATAGACAACTCAAAACTTCCATGCTCAAAATAAATCTCTGTGTTGTTGTTTTTTTTTTTTCCTCTGCCAAAACATGGCCTTCTCCAGAGATGCCCCCAGTAATAGCATGCTCTGCTGTTCCTCATTAAATAGCACTATCCATACGCTTGCTCCACCTGCAAACCCAAGAGTCATTCTGGATTCTTCTTTCTCTCACTTCTCATAGCAATGATCAAGTCCAACAGACATCGCCTGTAAACTATACCACCTTTCTAGCTCCTTCTCCCCAACACCACTGATATTCCTGTCATCCTAGCTGTCCTCATCTCCTCCCTGGGTGGCAGCAATCGCCCCACGCTAGTTCCCCTGTTTCTTGTCTTGCCTCTCTGTGGTCCATCATCTACCCAGCAGTCAGAGGGATCCTTTAAAAAAAAGCAAAAACAGTTGCACCCCACTCCCCTGCTTACAACGCTCTAGGAGCTTAGTGATAAACTCCAAACCCCTTGCAGTGTCTTCAAGGCCTCATGGGTTCTGGCCCCAGCCTACCCTTCTGCCCTGATTTCTGCTGTTCCTCCTCTTCTCTGGGTTCCTTGAGCTCACCAAACTTGTTCCTGCCTCAGGCCTTTTGCCCTGCAGTTTCTTTACCCTGTAAGATTTCCCCTCCTGTTCCTAACCTGGCTGGAATCCTTCCCATGTTACCTCTTCAGTAAGGCTTCTCCATAACAGCTGAGCCTGGACAGGGAGAGAGGTGATGGAGTCCCCCTCATTCTTTGAAGCAAGTTGTGTCCTCTCTCCAAACAAATACCATACACCAGAGGCAATTCTTACAGGAGGCCCAGGAGCTAAGAGGAAGGGAGGGCAGAATGCCTACTGCTCCTTAAGGCCAAGAGCCACTCGCTATAAGCTCAATGGTCGGTAATGAGTCACCAAGCAGACTGTGATTACAACCCATTGAGCAGACTTTGCCCTGTGATTCTGGGTTCTGGTCCCTAGACAGAAAGCATTGCCATGTGCTGATTTTTACCATTCTTTTAAGAACTTCCCAAAAATTCTTCTCTGGTTCCCAATCAGACAGTCTTTTGCCATGGACTTCCTAAAGCACCTTCCTAAGTTAAAGAAATTCCTCAAGTTCTGATCTTCCTTGAGGACAGGAAGTGTGCCTTCTTACTTCTCTCTCCTCCATGCTTAACCCTGAGCCTGGCATATGGCAGTCACCCCGTAAAGGAGAGGGGAAGGACTACCAGTTGCATGCATGATTGTCCTGTGAGAGTGAGGATTAGCCTTGCCTGCATGGACTTGTTTTTTCCCCAGGCTACTAGACACTGCATGCACTGAGGTCAAGACAGGGTCTCACCCAAATTTCTGGGCCTCCTCACGATGCCTGGAACAGCACTGAGCACTTAATGAGCTCTCAGCACATTTCTGTAGATCTGAATTTGCCACTGATGGGACTGATCCACAGTCATCTCAGTTTAATGAAAGGGACCCATGATGATAAATGTCAGCTCCCTGGCTCCCATCTACCTGATGTCCCATCGAGTAAGGTAGGCATGATCTTCTGACGTCTTGGGAGGAGCAAAGGGGACATCGAATATGGTACTGAAGTCTCTGTTGGGGTTTTCCTCTGGAGAAAAGAGAGTTTTCCCCTTTTACTGAAGATGCCAAATGAGGCCTGGCATGAAACATGGATTCATATGTTTTTTTGTGTGCAAACAATATATCCATTATAGAACAGTTTTATATTTCCTCATCTGACTTGAAAGGGTGGCGCTTTGTATAAACCACATTGTTTGAGCTGAAAATTGTATTCTACAGATTTCATTTTGATAAGAGAATTCTGGCTTTGTTGCCAACCAACATTTTAAGAAGTCACATAAAGAAGCAATGCCTTGAAAATGTATTTTTCTTAGCACGCTAATTCTGGTAGGTATCACCATTCTCCACGGTTACTTAACTTGTTTCATCTGAAACATTCTTTGTTTCACCAGAAGCATGTGCTGGAAAAGGCAATGGTCTTGGCATAAATACCATTTCTCTTCTTTTGTGGTACCTTCTGTGGGTGTGGCACATAGGCTATGTCAGTAATGCCAGGTCATCACCATCACCATCATTGCCATCGTCACCAGCACCATCATCACCATCATCACCACCATCATCACCATCACCATCATTGCCATCGTCACCAGCACCATCATCACCATCATCACCACCATCATCACCATCACCATCATTGCCATCGTCACCAGCACCATCATCACCATCACCATCATTGCCATCGTCACCAGCACCATCATCACCACCATCACCACCATCATCACCATTACCACCATCATTAACTATCATCACCATCAACATCAACATTCACAATCATTGAGATCTTTCTTCATGCCAGGCATCTTCCTAAGCATTCCATATGCATTTTCTTCTTTAATCCTCACAACAGAGCTTTGGGGGGTACATTCCATCTTTATCATCTCATTTTACAGATGGAAATGGAGCTCAAAGAGGTTAAAAACCTTGCCCAGGTTTGGTGAAACGTAGAGCTCCCTGGGCAATGCAAAGCCTACACTCTTGAGCACTGCACAGTACACAATAAATGATGAAAACCACCCATTCCCTGGGAGCTTCTGATCTCCTGGATTAGCTTTGGAAGACATCTTGGCGTGGTGGAAGGATCATCCAGGCAGACCTTAGCCCTAGCCCCAAAGCATTACTTATCAGTTAAATGTCCTTGGGCAAGTTTCATTTATCTGGACTTCACTCTCCTTATCCTTAAAGGGAAGTAAGAATAAATATTTGTGAAGTACTGAGCAAGTGCCTGCCATACACAAATAGTTATTGGGCACTTACCAGGCCTGCTAACTAAGAGCTGAGACTTAATGCCAGACTCAGAACTTTATCTTCATAGATGATCTCATGTGATCCTTAAAACAACTCCATGAGATCAGTACTCTCATTTTATCTCCATTGTATAGATGGATAAATTGTGGCTTAGAGAGATTAAGTTACTTAACAGACACTGATTTGGGAATCAGATGAGCTGCATGAGAGACATAACTTCGAACTAACCATTTCTTGAAAAAATCCCTTTATATCTCTGAAGTTCAGTGTGTACACCTAATATATGAATTACCACCTCATTGGGGGTGGTAAAAATGGAATGATGTAAGATAGGTCAGAGATGTTCATTTTTCCCCCTTTTCTCTCATTGACCCCTGCTGCGTCACATTCCTCTAAATTCCCATTTCTATTCACATTCCTCTAAATTCCCTTTTCTCCCATTGACCCCTGCTGCGTCACATTCCTCTAAATTCCATCATCTTTGTCTTTGGGCCTCTCACCACTCTCCCCCCACAGAAACTGGCTCATTGCAGGCATTAGCAAATGAATATGTAAATAAATGAAATAAATGAATGTGTGAATAAAGAAATAAGGTGGCTCCCCCAACAGGAGGCTCCATGGTTGAGCCTTCCGTGCAGTGTCATTGGAAACTTCCTTTGAACTAGCAGCTTTGGCTCATCATAGGGGCAGCCAGTGGACAGAAACCTGTCTCTCCTTTGCCACAGCTGTCCCCTCACAGCAAGGAGAAATTCTAGCCAGTCGCTCTCTGATATGAAAGCAGTCATAAAGCCTGGGAGTCCATGTGCCAGAGGAGAAATGATTCACAGTCATTGCACTGTGTAGGAAGGACGAACTGGGAGGCAAACTGCTAGCATGCTCCAGGGTTTGCCTCTCGGTAATGTGAGCTTTGCAGTCTGGCCAGGAGTGAGCTTTTTACCATAAACATTCAGGGCATGCTGCTTATGTTTTAAAAGTGACGTGTTTTAATTTCCAGCCAAAAATACTATATGTTTGGATTGCAGTTTCTCAAGTTGCTAAAAAATTATTCAGAGGAGATGAAAACCTGCCATGCGGTAGAGGAAGCAGCCTGATGTTTAATGCAAAGGCTAAATCAGTTCTCTGGGAAGCACAGTCTTCTCTTTGGGCGAGGCCATGAAAGTGGACACTGCAGAGCTCAGATATTTTCAGTCTCCCATGAATTGGTGCCATCTATGGCCAGCTTGGGTTAAGGCAAGAACAACATCAGGACAACTGGTTTGATTTTTCTTTCATTTGTTAGGGGTTCAATAAAGAAAATAGGCTAGGACAAGCTGCAGTAACAGATAACTCCCAGATTCTAATGTCTTCTGGCAATAAAGGTTACATTCTTGCTCAACAACACGTTGCTTATGGGTCAGTGAGAGGCTCTGCTTCATGTTTCCTCATAAGAGACCTTATCAGCTTCGTGGGGCAGCCGCCATCTTGAACATTGCCGGTCATCACCACAGGGCAGAGTTCTGGATGACTCGTAGTGGCTGCCAAACAGTTAAATGCTCTGGCCCAGAAGCAACACATGTCATCTCTGCTGTCCACTCATCGACCAGGACTGACCACTTGGCTGCATCCAGTTCCAAGAAGCCAGGAAATGGGAATATTATCCTCTCCTGGAAGGAGAAGCAGATGTCAGAGAGCAGCACCCACGAGTTCCACGTTAGATATTAGTGCACATGAAACCACAGAGAAAAGAGATGAGAGAAATCATAATCATATCTCAGGGGAAGAGAAAGCTTGACTCTTAGGTCTTTTTTTAAATCCATTCTGAGCAGGATACAAGCTTTTTTTCTCTCTCTCTCCTTTAACTTCTGAGGAATTGTTTATAAATTCCCTCTGTACTTGAAAAACAACTAAGCCATTAGAATTGAGATGGATTCTCTGGTGTGTGTGTTTAAGTGTGTGTGTGTGAGTGATGTCTGGTGTGTAATATACTATAGTATAGATGGTAGACCAGAAGACAAATAGAAAAGAGCTTTATTCTACTCTGTTGCAAAACCTTCCCCGAGCCACCCAAGGGCTTAGAAATTGTTGGGAAGATGGAGAAATTGCAATGTTCAGTTCTCTGGTTTAGTCTTGAACAGACTCATCACAGATCTTCTAAAACAGAGAGGATTCAACAGACCTTCTGGCTGGAAGTTGCCTTCTTTCTTCAAGTATCTCAGTGGTGCTGGATTTCAAGATGATTTCCAGGATTTCAAGATGATTAGATGTTGAGGCAGGCAGGCTCATGCATTGTGCTCCCCCTTCTCAGGAAGAAGAGTCTCCAAGACCAGGTGATGTTAGAAATAATGACAACAAAAAACACAAACCCTCCCATCTGTCCATACTCAAGCTTAAATTGGGTCCTTCCAACGAATCTCTACAATAGATGAGTATCATTATCCTCATTTTTCTGGGGACAGACCTGAGGCCTGGAGGGATAAGATCATTTGCTCAAGGTTGTCTGATTAGTAAGGGGCACGGGCAGGATTTAAACTTAGGTATGTAGACATCAGAGCCAGTGTTCTTTCCCTTGTAGTCTCCATGGGAACTAGGAGCCTATCCATCCCAAGTTCACTGTTACGGGAAAAATTCATATGCTGAAGCCCTATCTAACCCCTAATATGTTGTTATTAGGAGGTGGGGCCTTTGGTAGGTAATCAGATTTAGATAAATTCGTGAGGCTAGAGCCCTCATGATGGGGTTAATACCCTTATAAGAAGAGGAGGAGAAATCAGAGCCCTCCTCTCTCTACCATGTAAGTACACAATGAGAAAGCAGCTGTCTGTAAGCCAGGAAAAGACTTCTCGCTAGGAACTGAATCTTCTAGGACCTTGATCTTGGACTTCCTAGTCTCCAGAACAGCAAGAAATAAATGTCTGCTGTTTAAGCCATTCAGTCTATGGTATCTTGTTATAATAGCCTGAGCAGAGTAAGATATTCACTAAGTCATTAGACTTATTAACAAGCTAAATCTTGGATGCATGTACCAGTTTTGAGAGAGTCTCCATCTCCTTCATCCCATGTTGTTACATGCTGAGATGTCAGCAGAAGTACCACTCTGATTTTTATGTACCTTCGATGACTAGTCCCCAGAGGAAGAGTGATTTATCTGATGGGCAAGTTTCAGAGAAAAAAACTGTGCGTGCTCAGCTCAGCCTTCTCTGTATTTTCTTGGATCCATGTTCAGGGAGGACACATTCAGGACCTAGTACTAGGTGGTAAGTCTCCCAAGGTAGGTTCTGCCCTTTATGCCAGGCACATTGTGGTCAGTTCATTTACCGGATGGTTAAATTGATACCTGAAGGGAAGGTATGGGAAGCCCACTGTGGCCATAGGTTTAAAGCCAAGTTCTTTAAATCACCTTCAAAGATGTTATTTTGATTTCCATCTGTGTCCTACGTCTTATATCTTGGTTGGTTCCAAACTTCATTAAGGAAAGTCAGAAAAGGGTGGGATTAATAATCATTCCAAAAATCTGACTTAAGAAAATGATCAGTCACATATGAGTGGATGAAGGTTAGTGTTGGATTCCCCAGTCCTTCTGTTTTCTTGCTTTCTTAAGATTGAAAAATGCTGGCTGATTTCCAGGGCTCTGTGAAAAGGCCTGTGTTTTGTTTATGTCTGAATTCCTCACGCTTAATACAGTTTCTGGTCTACAGCAGCCCCATAATAAGAGTTTGTAGAATAAATAAAGTCCACTGTTGGCTCAGGAAGCTAGGTCAGGACAATGGACAGAGAACATAAGCCTGCTTGCGCAATCCTGACACCTGGGCTTTGGAGACTTGGCAAGAGGCTAGGACAGCAGCTCTCACACTGGCTCCATGTACTGCAAAGACCCAACCCACCCACAGGCCTTGATGACTGATCTCCCTACCCATGAAGGTTTGGCTCAAGTTCAAGCCTATTCTGGTTGCAGAGTGGGGTGACTCCTTATCAAACAGAAGGAAATTTCGGTCAGGGGGCCCTATTCTAGTCTTGTCTGTAGAGGTGTGTCTGGGGCCTGAGAGCAGCATTCTCCTCCCATGAGCTGCCTGATGGGTCACGTGAATCCCAGGCTCTACCAGGCCTGAAGCCCAACACTCTGGCCAAAGACCCAATTCCTAAAGAAACCTAAAAACTCTGTGTCTATATTTGTTTGAATGCATCTACACACATTCCATGCACACATGAGAGCCATGCATATACAAGGTACATGTCAGCCTGTTTTTTCTCATCCTTCCCTGCAAATCTAAGCCTGTAGTCTTCACTTTCCATAAAGGTGCTGCACAGGTTGGGTTTGTGCACAGGATCTGGCATTTGATTGGATTCAGTTCCCAGCCACCCCCCCACCCCACAACACATGTGCATGCACTTCCGCAGCCTAAAACTAAAACTAAAACTCTAGTGTTTTAGATGCAATCCCATCAGGAGTAATTAACCTGGCCTTCACTGGCTCTGGCCTTGGCCTCTTATTTTAGGATCCCTTGCCTCTTGATTATCCCTAATCCCTCAAATTATTCCTGTATGCCTTACACGTGTCCAAGAACACTTTTGGTCACCTGAATATGGTGTCCACCTGTCTCTTCCATCTCCATCGTCTGCTGCTAAAGGGGCTGCTGACTGAAGCTTTTCGAGCACAGAGAAAAATGCATGACACGGCATAGAACCAAGAAACAGAACCCACAGTTGCATATACAATATATATTTTGAGAGAGATTTATCATAAGGAACTGCCACGTTACTTAGGAAGCTGAGAAGCGCTGAGACCTGCGGATGGCAAGCTGGAGGCCTGAGAGAGTCTCCAGCTTACACTCAGTGGCTTAAGTTACAGTCTGAGGGCAGAAGACCGATTTTGAGCTCAAGCAGGCAGGGAAGTGAAATTCCCTCTCCCTCAGCCTCTTTGTTCTGCTCAGGTAATTGGATGAGGGAGAGCACTTTGCTTTGCTCATTCCACCAGGCCAAAGATTAATCCCATCCAAAAACACCCTCATAGATGTACCTGGAATGATATTTGATCAAGTGTCTGGGCACCCGGTGGCCCCAGTCAATCTGACACATAAAATTAACAGTCACAATCGGTAGTCAATAAATATCACTTAATTAATGAACTAGTTAATATATTAAGGAGTGAAAATGTAACTGCTCTGAAGCCAGTTATCACCACAGGTTCAGGCTCCTGCTGATGGCCCTAAGATTGTCCTGGGCCAGCCTCACACCATGCAGAAGCTGATATAGTGAGGGGGATATCCTCTCCCTGCCAGTCTCATTTCGGTGTGCAGTAGCCAACAGCACTGTTTGTGCCCAGCCCTGAGAGGGCTGCCCTGGGCTCCCACCATCTCACTGAGACCCTCTCCATAGACCATGCTGCGTTTTTCTGCTGCCCATCTCTCTGGGACTGAGACCTTCAGGGACAAAGGCCTGGCTGGGCCCACATCTACACACCTGGTCCAGAGAAATGGTCCTCCTGAATCCTCTCCCACTCAGAGTGCACATTCCCTCCATCCATCCTGCTCCTCCTTGCTAATCCACCCCCTCCAGGATTCTGTAATGAACACCCTTTGCATGAAGATTGTGCCAAACCCCCAAGCTTTCTGCAGATACATGTGGCACAAGAGGAATCCAATGCCAGTGGCACCCTTAGCAGCCAGACCATTTTGCCTGATACTTGTGTCTGTATTTGCTTCAATGCCATCCCAGAAGTTGAAATCTAACCCCCAGTATGGTGGTATTTGGAGATGGTATTTGGAGGTGGTATTGGGAGATGACTGGGTCCTGAGGTGGAGCCCTCATGAATGGGATTAGTGTCCCTCCAAAAGAGACCCCAGAGAGCTCTCTCGCTCTTCCTATAAGGACACAGTGAGAAGACAGGCCATCTGTGCTCTCCCTGTACCTCAGGGCTTGAGTTTACAACATCTTCACATGATAAATCTTTGAACTTCTGTTTACATGTGTCCAGGGTAGGGGCTCTTGTTACTGCCTAACATGTCCCATTGCTAACTAGCCCTGGCAATAATACTAATAGTACCACTATGACGTAATCATTATTATGGAGGGCATTTATAGAGCACCTCTGTATGCCAAGTGCTAAGCTCTCGACACAGGTTATCTTTTTTTTTTTTTTTTTACAAAAATAACTTTAATAAAACTTCCAGAAGTCAATATTTTTTTTTCTTTTTGGCACCTAATTTAAAAACAATTTTTTTTTTAAATTTCTTTTCGGCGTAACAGAATTCATAGTTTTTGCACCACACCCAGTGCTCCATGAAATGCGTGCCCTCCATAATACCCACCACCTGGTTCCTCCAACCTCCCACCCCCCGCCCCTTCAAAACTCTCAGGTTGTTTTTTAGAGTCCATAGTCTCTTATGGTTCATCTCCCCCTCCAATTTCCCTCAACTCCCTTCTCCTCTCCATCTCCCCATGTCCTTCGTGTTATTTGTTATGCTCCGCAAATAAGTGAAACCATATGA